>CAUYRT010055625.1:0-35344 GCA_963574885.1 Lepilemur ruficaudatus | reverse complement strand
TAGCAACTCTGTTATATAATATCATCCCCATTTTATTTATTTTATGTTTTAATTTTTTTAATCCCCATTGACAAGTGAACTAAAGCTAGTAAATTGCATTATTGGGATTTAAACATATCCATGCTTTATCTCTATGAAAATTGCTAGTTCATGATGTGTTCTGGTCTATAGCATTAACATTTCATATTTCCAAAATTATAGTTACTTCCTTCCACCTTGACAGATTCTACTCTCTTTGATTTAAAAAAGAATTTCTTTGAGCACCATAGTGTTAATCAGTCAATACCAATTTTGGGGAGCGGAATTAGGGGTCTCAATAGGGGAAAGGAATTCCTCAAAAACTTATTCATGTGATTAACTGTACACCTTGGTAAATTCACTGAAAATCATTTAATTATACACTTAAAATGGAAAAAAAAAATTATTGCACGACTTCAAAATAAAGAAATAAACACAATTTAGGAAATATAATATCAAGCAAAATACATGTTAGTATCTAATTGTTCTTAATAGTCTCTAATGATTCTTTATGTTTCTGTGGTCTCTGTTGTTATATTTTCTTTTTTATTTCTGATTTTATTTATTTGGGTCATCAGTTTTTTTCTTAGTCTAGCTAAAGTTTTGCCAATTTTGTTTATCTTTTCAAAGACACAACTTTTTGTTTCATTGATCTTCTGTATTTTTTTCAGCCTCAATTTCATTTATTTCTGCTGAGATCTTGATTCTTTCTTTCCTTCTATTAATTTGGGGTTTGGTTTGTTTTTCCTTTTCTAGTTCCTTGAGGTGCATCACTAGGTTGTTTATTTGAAGTCTTTCTACTTTTTTGAGATAGTTTATTGCTATAAACTTCTCTCTTAGTACTGCTTTGTCTGCATTCCATCCCATAGAGTTTGGTATGCTGTATTTTATTTTTCATTTGTTTCAAGAAATTTTTAAATTTCCTTCTTGATTTTTTTAATTGATTGTTCAAGAGCATGTTTTTTTAAGTTTCCATGTGTTTGTGTATTTTCCAATGTTCCTCTTCTTACTGGATTTCTAGTTTTAGTGCATTGTGGTCAGAAAAGATACTTGATATTTGTCCTTTTTGAATTTGTTGAGACTTGTTTTGTGGCCTAAAGTATATAATCTATTCTGGAGAATGTTGCATATGCTGATGAAAAGAATGTGTATTCTATAGACATTGGGCGAAATGTTCTGTAATGTCAGTTAGGACTGTTTGGCATATTGTGTAGTTTGACTCTGAAATTTTTGTCACTTTTCTGCCTTGGTCTCTTTGCTTTGACATTCTGAATGACTTCTAGTAGCAGCTTGTGAGTATCAGACACTGTTGACATTTTGCCCACCTGTTCTCCTTCCCCATGCAAGTTAACTGGCAGTTCCAGTAGACTTACAGCATGTTGACAACTTCCCACTTCAAGTAGCAAATGTTCTCAGCACCTCTGGAACTGCTCTCCAGGAGTAAGATACAACCTCAAAGTAAGGGAACTGATGAGGACAAAGATAGTGGGTAATTACCCCAAGTCCCCTGCCCCCATGGAACAATGCTGAGGGGTATTCTACATGGCCCTCCAGAAGGTCTCCGGTGGGATTGAGCTCCCATTTCCCAGTGTGTTTATCTACTCTCTAATGCATTCTTTATTGGCTTTTCTCCCTTCCCTGTCTCAGTTTCCCCATTTCCTCACTTAGGATTCATGGGATCATCTCCAAGATAAACTACTCATGCCTAAGTGTCGTCTCAGGGTACACTTCTGTGGAAATCAAAACTAAGATTAGTTGGGACCCAGCACATAACAGAAACATGGCCTGGCTCTAAATAGGTAGTTTTGAATTTGCCGGTGCATTTCTTTTTGTAAAGGGAGATTAATTATTAGGATAACAGAAGAGACCCAAGATGTAAAGAAAATAGCCTCTGAGCTCCGAGTCAAGTCTATGCACCAAATCTTTTACACTTTATTCACAGGTGAACATTTTTAGGTATTTCTCAGAACCTGCTTATTTTTCCTCTTTGCATTGATGTAATAAACTTGTCTAACTCATTCTCAAATTCATGAATATTGAAAGCAACAAATTATAGAACATTCAGAGGTTGCTATGAGCACTGCTGCAAACATAGTTGTTACCAGCCTGCTGGCAAACAAGACGTAAATTGCTCACAGTAAAAAACACAATAGTTTATGACCATGAAGTGAGGGGATAAATAACCCCAGGCCTTGATCTATTTTAGCCTAGTACAATAACTGATTGTGATGGTTAATTTTATATGTCAATGTGGCTGGGTCATGGTGGCCAGATTTGTGGTTCAAACGTTATTCTAGATGTTTCTCTGAGTGTATCTTTGGGTGACATTAGCATGTAAATTGGTAGATTTTGAGTAGATTGCCCTCCGTGATGTGAGTGGGACTCATCCAATCAGTTGAAGGCCCAAATACAACAAAAGACTGCCCTCCCCTGAGCAAAAGGGAATTGTAGCAGATAGCCTTTGGACTTGAGCCACATTGGCTTTTTCCTGGGTCTACAGCCTACTGGCCCACACTGCAGATTTTGGACTTGCCAGCCTCCACATTGTGTGAACAAATACTTTAAAATAAATCTCTTTCTCTCTCTATATATATATACACACACATTCTATTGATTCTGTTTCCCTAGAGAACCCTAAGACACTGATATTTATAACTCCTCTTTTTGTTCAACAACTATTTATTGGGCACCTATTACGTGCCAAGTACCATTCTAGGAACTTGGGATGAATTATTAAGCAATACAGATTAAGACCCTATCCTGGTGTGCTTTTGTTCTAGTGAGGGAAGACAGATAATAGACAGGAAACATGAAAGCATGCTAGAAAAGATAAGTGCTGTAGGAAAGAAAAAAAAGTAAAGCAATGTAAGGAGACATTGGCTCACCAAAGAGGGTTAAAATATTATCAATATATTAAGAAGGTAGATAAATATGAGAAATTCTCTTGCAAGTTATTTTTTAATTAAACTTTTAATTCTGAGATAATTGTAGATTAATGTGCAGTTGTAAGAAATAGTAGAGAGAGATCCTGTGTACCCTTTACCTAGTTTCCCCCAATGGTAACATCTTGGCAAACTATGCTAAATATCACAACTATGTTATTACTATGGATGCAGTCAAGATACACAACAGGTGCATTGCCATAGGTATCCCTCCTGCTGCCTTTTTTTTTTTTTTTGAGACAGAGTCTCACTCTTGCCCAGGCTAGAGTGCCATGGTGTCAGCCTAGCTCACAGCAACCTCAAACTCCTGGGCTCAAGCAATCCTTCTGACTCAGCCTCCCAAGTAGTTGGGACTATAGGCATGTGCCACCATGCCTGGCTAACTTTTTCTATATATTTTTAGTTGGCCAATTAATTTCTTTCCATTTCTAGTAGAAAGGGAGTCTCATTCATGCTCAGGCTGGTTTCGAACTCCTGACCTTGAGCCATCCACCCACCTCGGCCTCCCAGAGTTCTAGGATTACAGGCGTGAGCCACCACGCCCGGCCCTCCTGCTGCTTTTTTACCCTCATTCCTCTTCACTCTCTCCTTAGTCATTTCTCTAATTTTATCATCTTGAGGATGTTATTAATATATAAGAGGAAACATGGTACGTAACGTAAACTTTAGGCCTTTTTTACTCAGCATAGTTCCTTGGAGATTCATCTATGTTATTGTGTGTATCACTAATTCATTCCTCTTTCTTGATGAGTAGTATTTCATGGACTAGATATACCACAGTTTGTCTGACTATTCATCCATCAAAGGACATCTAGGTTGTTTCCTGTTTTGGGTTATTATGAATCAATTTGCTATAATTGTCTATGTACAGGCTTTTGTGTGAACATAAGTTTTTATTACTCCATACTGAATTCCTAGGGGTGCAGTTCCTGGGTCCTATGGTAGTTGCATATTTAGTTTTGCAAGACACTGTCAACTATCAGATTCTTTTCCAGAGTCACTACGCCATTTTAAATTCCCATCAGCAATGTGTGAGTGATCCAGTTTCTCTGCATTATTGCCAGCATTTGGTGTTGTAACTGTTTTTAATTTCAGTCATTCTGATAGATGTGTAATGATATCTCATTGTGGTTTTAGTTTGTACTTGCCTAATGGCTAATGATCTTCAGCATGTTCTCATGTGCTTATTTGCCATATGTACATCCTCTTTAGTGATTTGTTTCTTCCTGTCTTTTGCCCAGTTTCTAATAAGATTGCTTAGGTTTTTTTTTTTTTTTTTTTTAACCATTGAGTTTGGACAGGTATTTACATATACTGTATACTAGTCCTTTAGTAGATATGTAGTTTGCAAATATTTTCTCCCAGCCTGTAGCTTCTCTTTTCTTCCTTTTAATAGGATTTTTGCACACCAAAAGTTTTACTTTTGATAAAATTCAGTTTATCAATTTTTCCTTTTATTATGGCTCATGCTTTTGCTGTCAAGTCTAAGAACTCTTTGCTTAGACCTAGATCCTGAAGATTCTTATCCTCTTTTCCTAAAAGTTGTATAACTTTATGTTTTACATTTGTAATTTTGAATTAATATTTGTATCAAGTGTGAAACTCAGGTTGAGGTTCATTGTTTTGCCTGTGGATGTCCAATTGCTTCATTTGTGCAAATTCTACAGTTCTTTCATTGAGTTTCTTCTGTACCTTTGTCAAAAAGCAGTTGGAGATATTTTTGTGGACCTGTTCCTGGATTTTTTAATTCTCTTCTGTTGATCTATGTGTCTATTCCTTCACCTACACCACACAATGTTAACTAGTATAGCTATATAATACATCTTGAAATCAGGTAGACTGATGCTTCCCACTCTATTCCTTTGCAAAATGAAAATGGTTTTAAGCTATTCTAGTTTCTTTGCCTTTCCATATAAATTTTAGAATTAATTTTTCTATACATACAAAATATCATGCTGGAGTTTTGATAGGAATTGCACTAAATGTGTGTATCAATTTGAGGAGAATTGACATATTTATTGTGTTGTTTTTCAATCCATGAACACAGCATGTCTCTCCATTTATTTTGATCTGTAATTTCTTTCATCAGCATTTTGTAGTTTTAGCATACAAGCCCTGGGCATGTTTTGTTAGATTTAAACCTAAGCATTTTATTTTTCAATTGCAAATGGTGTTAAGTTTCAGTGTCCATGTGCTCATTGCTAATACATAGAAATGCAATAAATTTTTATATGTTTATCTTATATCATACAATCTTGCTGAACTAACTAATTAGACTAGTTCTAGGAGTTTTGTTGTAGATTCTTTGGGATTTTCTATGTAGATAATTTGCAAATGGTGACAGATTTATTTCCTTTATTTCCTTTTTCATCTGTATGCCTTTTATTTCCTTTTTTTAAATTTCAGAATATTACAGGGGTACAAACATTTTGGTTACATATAATGCCTTTGCCTCACCCAAGCCAGGACTACAAACCTGCCCTTCCCCGATACAGTGCATTCTGCATCCATTAGTTGTGAGTTTATCCACCTCCACTACCCACTCCTATCTGACCAGCAGCCAGTGAATATTACTACCATGTGAGCACCTTAGTGTTGATCAATTAGTACCAATTTGATGGTGGGTACATGTCATGCTTATTTTTCCATTCTTGTGAAATCTCACTTTGAAGGATGGGCTCAAGCTCTATCCAGGGTAATATAAGAGGTGCTAGTTCACCACTGGTTTTGTAGTTGAGTAGTATTCTATGGGATGCACATACCACATTTTATTAATTCACTCATTTGTTAATGGACACTTGGGTTGTTTCCACATCTTTGCAATTGTGAATTGTGTGGCCATAAACATTTAAGTGCAGATGTCTTTATTGTAAAATGTCTTTTTATTCTTTAGGTAGATGCCTAGTAGTGGGATTGCTGAATCAAATGGTATTTCTATTTTTAGCTCTTTGAAGTATCTCCAAATTACTTTCCATAAGGGTTGTACTAATTTGCAGTCCCACCAGCAGTGTAAGAGTTCCAATCTCTCCACATCTACACCAACATTTGTTATTTTGGGACTTTTTGATAGAGGCCATTATCACTGGAGTTATGTGATACCTCATTGTGATTTTGATTGCATTTCCCTAATGATTAGAGATGTTGAGCACTTTTTAACATGTTTGTTGGCCATCGTTCTGTCTTCTTTTGAAAAGTTTCTGTTCATGTCCTTTTCCCATTTATTGATGTAGTTGTTTGATTTTTTCTTGCTAATTTTCTTTGTTCTATATAGATTCTTGCTATCAGCCATTTATTCTATGTGTAGAATGCAAATATTATCTCCCATTCAGTAGGTTGTCTATTCACTGGAGTGATAGTTTCCTTGGCTGTGCAGAAGCTTTTAAATTTGATCAGGTCCCATTTATTTATTTTTGTTTTTGCTGTGATTTCTTTTGGGGTCTTCTTCATAAATTCTTTGCCTAGGCAAATGTCTATAAGAGTTTTTCCAACATTTTCTTCTAGAATTCTTAAGGTTTCATGTCGTAGGTTTAAATCTGTTATCCATCATGAGTTGATTTTTGTGAAAGGTAAGAGGTATGGATCCAGTTTCAATCTTCTGCATGTGGTTATTCAGTTTTTCCAGCACCATTTATTGACTAGAGATTATTTTCTCCAATGTATATTTTTGTCTGCTTTGGCAAAGATTGGATCACAATATGAGGATAGTTTTACATCTGGGTTCTCAGTCCTGTTCCAAAGGCCTATATCTCTGTTGTTGTGCCAGTAACATACTGTTTTGTTTATTATAGTGTTAAAGTAAAGCTTAAAGTCTGGTAGACTGATGCCTCCTAATTTGTTCTTTTTGCTTAAGGTTGCTTTGGCTGTACAAGGTCTTCTTTGGTCCCATATGAAGCATATAATTATTTTTTCTAGATCTATAAAGAATGATGATGGTATTGTGATAGGAATAGCATTAATTCTCTTGATCACTTAAGGTAGTATGGACATTTTAACAATATTGATTCTGTCAATCCATAAGCATTGTAGGGTTTTGCATCTGTTTACATATTCTACAATTTCTTTTCTCAGTGTTTCATAGTTCTAACTATATATGTCTTTCACCTCCTTCATTAAATGTATTCCTAAATATTTAATTTTCTTTGATGCTATTGTGAAAGGTATTGTGTTTTTGATTTGATTTTTGGCTTGACTATTATTGGCATATATGTGCATTAATTTTGTATCCTGAGATTTTACTGAATTCATTTATCAATTCCAGGAGTCTCTTGGTTGAATCCTTGAGATTTTCTATATATACTATCATATCATCAGCAAAGAGTGAGAGTATGATCTCTTGCCCCCATTTGGACACGCTTATTTCCCTACTCTTATCTGATTGCTCTGGCAAAGACTTCTAGCACTATGTGGAATAGAAGTGGAGATAGTGGGCAACTTTGTCTGGTTCCACTTCTAAGTGGGAATGTTTTCAATTTTTCCCCATTCTGTATGATACTGGCTGTGGGTTTATCCTATATGGCTTTAATAATTTTAAGGTATGTCCCATCTATGCCTATTGTGTTAAGAGTTTTTGTCATAGAAGTGTGCTGGATTTTGTCAAATGATTTTTCTGTGTCTATTGAGGGAATTATATGGTCTTTCTTCTTGTTTTTATTTATGTGGTGAATTGCATTTATAGAGTTGTATGTGTTGAACCAACCCTGCCTCTCTGGGATGAAGCCCACTTGATCATGATGAATTATTTTTTTTGATGTGCTATTGGATTTGGTTTGCTAAGATTTTGTTGAGGATTTTTGCATCTATATTCATGAGGGATATTGGTCTGCAATTTTCTTTTTTTGTTCTGTCCTTTTCTGGCTT
Source organism: Lepilemur ruficaudatus (assembly GCA_963574885.1). Taxonomy (NCBI): domain Eukaryota; kingdom Metazoa; phylum Chordata; class Mammalia; order Primates; family Lepilemuridae; genus Lepilemur; species Lepilemur ruficaudatus. The sequence continues at coordinate 27,527 of CAUYRT010055625.1, read as the reverse complement.
TGGTATCAAGGTGATATTGGCTTTATAGAATGAGTTGGAGGATACCATCCTTCTCAATGTCATGGAATAATTTCTGCAGTATAAGTATGAGTTCTTCTTTGTAAGTTTGTAAAATTCAGATGTGAACCGATCTGGCCCGGGACTTGTTTTTGTTGGAAGATTTTTAATTGCTGCTTCAATTTCTGTCATTGTTATTGGTCTGTTCAGGAATTGTATTTCTTCCTGATTGAGCCTAGGATGGTTGTGTGTTTCTAAGTATTTGTCCACTTCCTCCACGTTTTGTAGTTTTGGGGCATGTAGATTTTTATAGTGTTCAAAGATAATTTTTTGTATTTCTGTGATGTCTGTAGTGACTGCTCCTTTCATTTTGAATTGAGTTTATTAGAGTCCTTTCCTTTCTAGTTCTACTCAATCTAGCAAGAGGGCTGTCAATTTTGTTTATCTTTTTGAAAAACCAACTTTTGGTGTTATTAATCTTCTGTATAGTTCTTTTGTTTTCCATTTCATTAGTTTTGCTATGATTTAGTTATTTCTTTTCTTCTGCTAACTTTAGAATTAATTTGCTCTTCCTTTTCCAGTTCCTTGAGACAGTTTACTAGTTGTTGGTTTGTGAGATTTCTGACTTTTGGATATGAGCATTTGTTTTTTTTTTTTTTTTTTTTTTTTTTTTGCCTCTAACACTGGCTAGAACTTTTAGTCCTATGTTGAGTAAGAGTGCTCAGAGTGGTTATCATTGTCTTGTTGAATTGAAGGGGAGAGTGCTGCCTTATTACTGCCAGATGTGGGTAGAAGTCCAGGTCCTAGCAGCCTCTATTGACATTCAATGGTGGGAGAGTTCTCATTGCTGCTGGTTGGGGTGAAAGCTCTCCCTCCTTGCTGAGCTTCCATTAATACCTCCCAGGCTGGAAGAGGTAAGGATGACTCCTTCCTTCTTCCCACCTAGCCTAATTGACACCATGGTGGGAGGTGGACGGCTAGCTATGGGTTATGTTGAAAATCCTAACCCTGCTCTGACACCACCTCAATGTGGACAAGAAGAAATATCCTGTTCCTTCTGAGTGAGGCTGCCATTACTACCCAGTACAGAATGAAGGTCCCATTTCCATATCCAGCCTTCTCTAATAGCCTCCCTTTCCTGGAGCAGAATGTGGGGAGCTGCATTACATCCTGGTGAGGGTAGAAATCTAGGTTCCCTACTTCATCTTTGCAAATGTGAATGGGCCAGAGAATTTTCTGTGGGGCTTGGTTGGAGATAATCTGCTATTGTCTGAAAGTTTTCTGGCTTATCAGGTTGCCCGTTTCCTGGTCCTTTGGGTAGAGGGAGCAGGATCCTGTGAGGGCTTTGTTTTGCTTGTGCTTGCTGGCATGTACAGCTGCTAGCTTCTTTAGTAACAGTTTGGGATATATGAAGCAAAATGAAAGCCAAAGGCACTCACCACTGTGTCATTCCTTGGGCCCTGAGTTTCCTAGTTGGTCTACCTTCTTCTCTCCACTTTTCATAGTCTTCTTATATTTATTTTTATATAACATCCAAGGTTTTTAGCTATACTGAGCAGAAGGAATAGGAAAAAGCACATCTATTGCATCTTCTCCAAAGTGGAAGACCCTTATATATATATTTATATATATATACAAAAATTTAAATATATATATATTTAATTTCTGTTGCTAAAAGGACTACATTTCTAGTTATCCAGAAAACTTTCCTATCCAAAGTGACTCATCAAGGCCATCTGTAAAAATTTATTTCATCATCTATATTATTGGACCAGAATATTTTCCCCAAAGAGAAATATGTACTCTGTTGGTATTCTGTTACAAATATCTGATATTTAAGGCTATTGATTTCTCTATGTCTAATAACTACAGGGATTGCACCAAACAATGAAATATAAAACATATTAAAGGCAGTCCCCTACCTGAGGGATCTATGGAACCACATGTCTATAAAATTGGAGAAATGGAACTCATTAACTCCTCTGCACTGAGAGCTGGGCATGTCAGTTGGCTGGCAGTAGTCTGAGCAGCTGTTGAAGGTGTAGGCTTTGGCAATGAGTTGACTGAACTCAAATTTCTGTTCTCTATTTACAAGCTGTGTGACTTTGGGTAACTTACTTGATCTTTCTATGCCTCAGTTTCTATTGTTATAAAATGAGGATTACAATCATACCTATTTCAGGGGGTCTTGGCGTAGATTAAATAAATGTGTATATGAAGCACTTATAACAATTCTTGGCACAGATAACTACTTAGTGAATATTATCTACCATTATTACTCATATAGTGTGGTTTAGAGAGAGTAGGAAGGCCCCATTTTGCATACTTTTCTACCTATTGTCATCAGTGGCTGGGATGCAATGATAGAGTAATTGCTTAGGTTAAGATATGGGCCCTATCAAATGCAATGTCAAAAGGTCTAATGTATTATTCTGAAGGCATCTACATCTTATATTAGGGAGATATAGTTATTGCCTCACCTGCCTATGGCAGAGGCCCAAAATGACAATGGCTTAAAGAAAGATGAAAGCTTGGTTCTTTCTCATCTAAAAGTTCAAAGCAGCCTAGAAGTTCTGGTCTGAAAAGTTGTCAGAGCCCAGGCAGCTTCTGTCTTGTTGCTCTGCCATCCTTAGGGATGTTCTTATCTGCCTGGTCCCAGATGGCTCACCATGTGTCCATCTGCCAAGCATCGGGATGGAGCAGCGACTAAGGGGGAAAACATATGTCTTTCTTTAAGCACATGTCTCAGAAGATTCCATTATCACTCCCACTCACACTCCATTGGCCAGATCTGAGTCATGTGGACACATCCAGCTACAAGTAAGGCTAGTCATGGATGTCTCCATGGTAGTTGACTGACTATGAAGCCATCTACAAATGCAATTACTATTGCTTCTCGTCCTTTTGGCTAACATCAAATGTATTATCTGTTCTTTTTTTTTAAGTAGATTTATTTATTTTTTCTTTTTTATTTCAGCATATTATAGTATCTGTTCTTATCAGTTTAAAAATGCAATTACTGGGGCTAGTGTATCTCCTACTATCTACCTTGAACCTGTGAGGAATTTTCCTGATTCTAGTCCTGTACTCTTACTCATTCTGTGTTTAGATGTGATTAGGGTATAAACAGTACCTCCTGCTGCTTTCATCAGGAGCTAGCATTACTTGAGTAACAGCGAGAAAAGTCGATTATCTCTGTTTTATGGTAAAAGCTTACCTTCCCTATCCCTCTTGGTTAATAATACTCACTTGAGTTTCGAAATCCCAAGTTATACTGGCTTTGTGATGTTGGAATAGTAACTAATAAATCTCTCCAAACCAGTGGTTTTCAACTGGGGGGAGTTTTGCTCCCCAGGGAACATTTGGCATTGTCTGGAGATATTTTTTGGTTGTCCCAACTGGGGAGGGGGACATTTAGTGGACAGAGGCCAAGAATACTGCTAAATATCCTACAATGAACAGAACAGTACCACCCTATAAAGAATTATGTGGTCTAAAATGTTAATAGTGTTGAGGCTGGTAAGCCCTGCTCTAAGATTTAGTTTCTTTCCAGAAAACTGGGTGACAATAGTATCTACTTCATAGGGTATGGGTGAAGAGTCACTGAACTAGCACTTACAAAGGCTTTAATAGAGTGTTGCCCATGGTAGGTTTCAGATAACCTCTGCCCTCAGGAACTCTTAATTTTCTCCTTGCTTTACCTGACTTCTCCAGACTTGTCTTCTTGCATTCTCTAATTCAGAGTACATATGTCTCTTGGGAAGGAGAAATGAGGGAAATTACATTTTATTGAGGAACTAGCAGATGCCAGGATTTTAACATAAATCATTTCATAGAAACCTCTCCAAAAAGTGTGAGGTTGGTATTACTGTCCCCATTTTACAAATGGGTCAGTGGGGCTCAGGGATGTCCCATCACCTCCATGGAAGCAGAATTAATCAGTGACTTGGATGTCAAATGTGTTTGAGCCCAATACCTGTGCTTAGGTTGCAAATTGGCACTGCTCAGATCTACAGCTTGGAAGTTCTAGGAGCATAAAGAGAATCGGAGGCACTGGAATGCTCTGCGGGGAGTCAGGAGAGATTGATGTGGGGAACAGGGACGTAGGCACGGGAGGGCAGGGACTACAGTGCTGAACCCTCAAGTGGGGCTTGCAAAGGCATCATTTGCTTCAACTTGTTTAGAGCCTTAGCCACGTTATCTTTTTCCCACAAAATGGTAGGAGACATTGTCCTCTTTGTTCCTTGTTGAATCCTAGGAATTGGGATCTATATTAGTTTCCTAGGGTCATCGTAACAAATGACCACAAACTTAGTTAGAGTTAACACAAGAGAAATTTATTCTGTCACAGTTCTGGGGGCCAAAAGTCTGACATCAAGGTGTCAGTAGGGCCACACTCCCTCTGACAGCTCAGGGAAAATCCCTTTTTGCTTCTTTTGGTGACTGGTGATGGCTGGCGGTTCTTGGAACCCCTCAGTTTGTGACAGCTGATCTCTGTCTTCACATGCCTTCTTCCCTGTGTGCCTGTCTCTGCATCTCTGTATCTCTGCACAGCCTTCTTATACAGACACCAGCCATTGCATTTTTGCTGTTGTAATCCAGCATGACTTCATCTTAACTTGGTTACATCTGCAAAGGCCCTATTTGCAAATGAGGGCACATTCACTGGTGCTGGGTGTTAAGACTTGAACATAGTTTTTTGGGAGAGATAATTCAACCCATAGCAGGTCTAAACAATATATATAATGATTAAAGCTAAACCATGTTTTCTTTAGACAACCAAAACCCCTTCTAACCCAATGGCAACTTTGGGTGCACAAGAAAGCTCAAAGCGTATTTCCAGTATCCTGGCAATGCTGGTCTCTTGGCAGGAGAGGAGGCCTTCATTACATCTCCCCACGGATCTGCCTCCTTATTACTGACATTATTGCAATGAATGCAAAACACACAAAAACTCCCCTTAGGGTTTGGAGAGAATGGGGATGTTTGATGACAACAATACAAGTAAATTTTTTGTTGCTCTGCTTATGCTTTTTGTTAATTGAAAATAATAGAAACAAAAATACAGATTGGGCTAAGGACTCTTTAATTTTTGGAGGCAGTATGAAAGGAGAAGCTCTGTCTGGCTTCTGGTCTTTATAGGCTGCATTAGAACAGAAAGTCTTAATTATACCAATCAAGGTGACATTCTTTTCCAATGAACTGTGTATTATATTTTCCCTTCAAGACAAAGATGAACATTTATGCAATTAAAATACACTGATTGAAAAAATCCATGTCAGGCATAAGCTTGGATTTATACTTTTGGGTCCAAATGACTACAGGACATTAAAAAACTGCACAACTGAGAAAAAGGGTCTTTTTCCAGCACATATTTTGAACAGGAATGAGGGGTTTGCTTGCCCCTGCATTCAGCAGCCCAGCTCCCTGCTCATTAGTCCAGTGCAAAACCAGGCTGCTTATGCAGGTCCTCATCAGCTTACTCAAACATGCTGCAAAATTGCTCTGACAGCCCATGGAAGGGAGTTTGGAGGCAGGGAGGGAAGCACTAGGGAGGGGTAAGATTTCGGTAACATGGAACTCTGAATTTTCAAGGACATCACCATGTTTGCCTAACATTAAGGACTGTGACATTAGCAGGGCCCTCTGTTCTTTGGGCCACAAAACTATTGTGACAAGGGTCCTATAGCGTGTGTTGTGTGTGTGTGCATGGGTGTTGGGGGGTGTCTGTTGAGTCCTTGAAAATACTTATTTTGAATGATGGGGAAGAAAGTTCTCTATAATTTAAGCCCGAATCCTTTTGGCTTGAAGAACAAGGACAATTAGTATTTGTTGATCATTTACTAAATGTCAAACACTTGTATTGTTTTCTTTTAACCATCAAAATAATCCCTGAGTTTGGTGTTATTATCCCATTGTACAGGTCAGTACACAGAGGCTTGAGATCAAGGATATTCAACGTAGTTAACAACCAGAAAAAGCACAGGCAGAGACCATTTAGAAGTCCTCTGGCCATGGTGCTGGAGTTCTCCAGGAAAGGATTAGGATGGCTGGGGTGATGCAAAGGTGCATCAGAAATCTTGGTTCAGTGGCTATTTATGATAAGCAAAAAAGTATTTCAATAACTACTGAAGCATACCAGGTGAATTGGCTCTGTTTGGGAGAAAAGTTGGCTTCCCCTAAGACAAACTGTTAGTCACAGTCCCTGACTTGGGCTTTAAACATAGCTTGCTGGACTCCCAAGATAATACTCTTTCCAATATGCCATACTTTCATCTGCTCACTCTATCCTTTCTGTGTGGCAGAGTCTGAGAATGTGCCTAGGAGAAGGAACACTGGCAAACATTCTTATCAGGCGTAAATAATCTCAGAGCCTTTCCTGTGAATATCTTTGTCAAGGTGATGGAGGAGATTTCTAGCAACCTTGGGAATGTGTAATGTGTACCATGAGGGTTGAAGACTACTTCAAAAGAGGAAAAAGTGCTCAAAAGCAAAGTTGGGTGATTGAAAATAAATATTGGCAATGTCTATAATTTTCCCCAGAGCTAATTCTCCCTTTATGGTATGGAAAGTATCAAGACCTATAACCCTAGATGTTCTTCTGGGGAAAAGGTAGATGTTCTGACGTAATACATTGATAAAGTACCATTTCTGACTTAAATAGTTTTGCCAGGCATATTTTGAAAACTTCAGTTAAGAGTTTGGTTTCCCCTCACACAGAAGATAGCGTTTGAAATTTAGTCAGTTAATAGTATTCCATGGCTTTTTCTTCATGGGCTGATTCAGGTGGTATGAAAACTATGCCATCTGTACACATTCTGATGTGTACAACAAAATGACACCATTTCTGTCAATCAATAACACAAAGCTAAAAATGAAAATATATTGATGGAAATTAAAGGAGAATGGCCTCTCTATTCAGTTAAAACAGAAGACACATGTAAAATCTTTTCTATTTTTCCTCCCCAAGTGAGGGGAAAAGCACCATTCTTCTCTAAATACAAACAGAAATTTACTCACTGATTTGGAAAAAAAAAAAACAGGCCAAAAAAGGACACATTTCCCTCTCCAGGGATCAACTTATCTCTTATCTCTATTTAAAAACCTTTGAATGTATGCCTCCTGCTGTTCTCTTGTGTTTTTAAATTGCATCTATCTTCCTAGGCTGTGTTTTCCTCACTGAACTAGTACCACCGCTTCCTTCCTTCTTGCAGATTCAAACCTCTTTTGGGCTAATCATAGAACTGTAGCATCAGAAGGCAATTCCCTAAGTCTGGTCTGCACACATCCCTGGGGGGAAGCCAAATGATCGTAAGTGATGGAGCAGCAATTACCTTTTTAAATGTTGACAGTCATATGTTTATTTTAAGGTGTATTAAAATATAGAATTGGAATATTGAGCTATGATTACATAGATTTTATTGCCTTGGACCAAGCTAAGCTTCAAAAGTGAATCTATTTATGATCAATTAAAATGTATTAAGAAAATCATGGAATAGGTGGTATGTGAATATAGCAAAGACAGAGCATAAACCATTTGGAAGACAATTCTACCAAGGTCTGAAGTGGCGTTCTTGAACGTTAACAACTTTGTCAGCAGGTGGACCACCAGCTCGTGCTCAAGAGCAGAGGAGGAAGCTGCAGGAATGTAGGCTGAGTGAGGAGTGAACAGATCCACACACAAGTGAAGAAGCTGGGCGTTAAAAGAGCAAATATCTCTTTTCCTTGAGTCCCACCAGCCTGGTACATACAGTTCTCCCTCTACTTGCCCAAGCAAAGCCCAAATCTAAGACTCAGATCTTCCCACTCCAATTCGAGAAAGAGCCACATCTACCTTGGAGGAAGAGATGAACATGCAATAAGCCCAGGAACAGGCAGGCGGGAGCCTGTGCCAGGTCTTTCTGTACTGGCTGTGTCTGGTGGGGGGAGAAAGCCATGGGGTCTAGTGCAGGCAGTACTATTGTGGTATCAAGAAGGTAAGGGAACAATAAAAAATATTGAGCTAGATAGGAATTGGCTGTCTGTTGTGTATTTAGTGTTTCGTTTATGAATATAAATTGAGTGGATCTTTGTCTCAACTCTGCTTTTAAGGAAAGGGAGAAGTGTTTTTCCTAAGGAGTGGATTTACACTGAATACTTGGTTTGTTAGTCAGGGTTCCCTAGGGAAACAGAACCAAGAGGATATGTACATCTATATATCTATATCTATATGAAAGAAGTTATGTGGTATTGGCTCACTTGATTATGGAGACTGGAAGGGCCCACAATCTGCTGTCTGCCAGCTGAAGACTTTGAAAGCTGATAGTGTAGTTTGAAAGCCTGAGAGCCAAAGAGTCGATGGTACAGATTCAAGTCCAAGTCTGAAGGCCTGAGAACCAGGATCTACAAGGGCAGGAGAAGATGGATGTATTAGCTCAAGCAGTCAGACAGAGAACAAATTCAATCTTCTTGTACCTTTTATTGTATTCAAGCCTTCAACAGATTGGTGATGCCTACCTACATTGCGATCTGTGTGACTCAGTCTGCCAACTCTAATACTGATCTCTCTGGAAATACCCTGACAGACACACACAGAAATAATGTTTAATTAGATGTCTGGGCATCCACAGGGCCCAGTCCAGTTGACTCATAAAACTAACCATCACACTTGGTATCCTCAACATGGTGCTATTTAAGATTGAATTATTTAGACCTTAGAAAATGTACAGTGGACTGTTATGCTTGTTTGAGGTTGTCTGTGGAGTCTGCCTTTAGTGCTAAACAAATAATAGAGAGGAATAAAGAATAGATTTGTTCAAGTGGACAAGATTCTGGGCCCAGCACATTGTCGATACTAGAACTTCCCCTCCCACAAGATCATGCCTTTGGGAGAAAGAGTTGGATAAGTAAACCCTTAGACCCATCTCAATATTACCTCATCCATAAGGTCTTTCCTAATTGTACCTTACCCTTCTCTTTATTCTTTCATCTCCTGTATTACTTTATGTGGGCAACTGTTGGGCTAAGTACATTGCTATTTGTGTTTTTGTCTAATCCACTCGGGTAACATCTAAGTGTTTGGAGTGAAGAGATCTCTTCATGCTCATCTCTGCATTCTGCACAGACTCTAGCTCAGAGCTTTGCCTAGAATAGTAACTCAGAAAAATGAAAACGGAATTGAAGGAGGAGGTAGAAGTGGGGAGATGGTGCCACACTCAGTGTGACAGGGCCATGTGGTCACAGAACTACCCAGGAGACTAATGTAGGCTACCTCCTAGACAACATTTGTTGAGCACTTGTAGTACTGGCTGAGTGCGGAGGAAAATCCCAATATAAATTCGGCTGTTCTAGGTTTCAGGTTTGCCCAGCTGCCCCATGATCACAATTGGCATGCTGATTATTCTGGGATAAGTTAAGCTGGCTCCAAAGATGTGCCAAGCTACATCCTAAGTTCCAGATGTTGACATGTTCTTGCCCCTTTGAAACAGGATCATTGGTAATAACAGATTTTACTCTGTGGCTTTTGTAAAATCTAGAGGGTTTGTTTACAAGGTGATAGATGGCTAAAGAAAACAAGTAGAGCAGCAGGAGCTAAGGTGTATGTTGCCTGTGTACTCAGAAAGGCAGACAACAAGGCCATTTTATGCTGCAGCCTAGAAACCTGGGAAGGGGCAGGACAACATCTGTACCATGTTAAGCAGCACCACAAGGTTCGGAAGCACATTCATTGCCATCAACAGATGGGAGTTTGGACCCTGCCTCTGTTGCTTAGGACCTGTGTCACCTTGGGCAAGTTATTAACCTCTCTAAGGTATAGTGTTTTTCCTTGGAAAATAGATTTGAAAACACCTGGCTCAGTGCTCAATAAATAGCAACCATTTTTATAATTATTTTAATGCAGGATCTCACTGAATCCTTACCATTACCTTATGATTGCTTTATCAATCTCCCAGTTTTGTAGATGAGGAAACCAAGGCAGTAGAGGTTTGAAAAGCACAGGAAAACCGCCCCAGGTCTTTAGAGGCAGAGATGGATTTTGAATGCATGCCCCAAGGCCAGTGAATGATCCCACTAACCCACACTGGTAACGTCTGACTATTGGTAAATTATATCCTACGACCAGCATAAACATGCTGAGTGTGTCTCCCAGAAAAGTTGCCAGTTGCTATTTTATTCCAAGACAATGGAGAGACTTTCAAATTGAATACCCACATAAGATGCATGTCCACCATCTTTAGTGGAGTACCATACTGGGTCACAACCCAGTAACTACTTTCACAGCTGTCTAGGAGCAGACAAATCCGTTTTTTCTCCCAGCTTCAATGTTCTGCCTGAGAAACAAGACGGCTGGACTCTGGGGGGTAATCTCCCAGCTCTCGCATTCAAGGGAACACAAAAGGCAGACACGTTCCATTGGAAAAGAAAAACAACACTCCGGTTTGGACCAATAAAAATAAAGGACAAGAACAGGAAGATCTGTGGTTCTTAAAGATTTTATCTAGAAAATTCTCCACAATGCTCAGAAAGCTCAAATGGTTCTCAAAGAACAAGGAGTGGAATTCTTTGGCTGGCAAGTGTGGACAGGGGACTCCTGGGTCTGTGCGCATGCATTTGTGAGAGTATGAAAGTGGATGGGCAAAATTTACAAGCAGGGAGGAGTTGGACAGCGAGCTCCTGGTATCCCAGCACCGCTACCAAGAAGTGTGAGTCCATTCCGGTTTTAGGATTTAGGAATATAAATGGAATTTGCATTGAGATCCCAAGTGGTCATGAGGGCTGGTGAGAATATAATAGATAACTTGTGTTTATGGGCTCTGATGTGAGTAGTTCAAGCTGTAAAAGCAAGATATGAGTCAGTCTCATTTTCTGAGTTTCTTTCAGTTGCCCCCAGAGGGAAGAAGTGATGACTGGTGGGTACATTCAATCCAATAAATAAATAAACACATTCACATTTTGCAACGATTGCTTTCTGCCAATATTTAATACACCTCCCAAGTTGGGCAAATGGCCTCTACACTTGCCCATTTCGCCTACTCTCTGTCCACCTATACCTCCTCCCTCTTCAAGGCTGAAGGCTTCCATAGTCAGCTGAGGAGCTGCTTCCCACATTGGAATAAAAGTACTTGCTAAGTGACTCTCTACTCCTGACTGTGCTTAATAGGGCCTCTGTGGTTTCAGATGGGGACCATTTTGTTTGTTTGTTTTAAATGTTGATGGCTTCCCAGATATTGTAGAATCAGTGGGTTGCTGAGGAGTGAGGGAAAGCAGCCTTCTCTGCCAGTCTACAGAGAATTGGGGTGGGAAGCAATGAAGAGAACCTCCTGAGCTTCTAAAACCTCTCAACTGGAGTGAAGGAGGAGGGGTGTCCTTTGTAAACTGTCCAAACACATTTCCACAAACGTTGAGCATTTGGACTAAAACAGGATCTTGGCTTCACTTTCCCTGCAAATGGCCAGGGAAAAGGGAACACTCTCTTATTGGGTGCAGAGGAGGAAACATCTGGCGCCCTGCCTAGAATAGAGATTTTACATTTTACAGAAATGATTTAGAGAGGACATCCCGCAAGAAGCTGTTGATCAGTGAAATGTGTATTTGCTCACAACACGCTTTCCCAGCTGAGCCTCACGCCTCTGTTCCAAATCTTCCTGGCTGGGTCCTGCTCGTTTGGCTTCCTGTAGCCTTGTTTAGGACCGCTTCTGTTTGAGGATGTTACTGTGAAGAGCTTCAAAGTCATTCTGCTAATGGGGGAGCTTATCCTATTTTGTGGATCAAAAGACATTTGAAATCTGTCCACAGTTAAGAGAATCAGGTAGAATGGACACTTATAAAAGCTTACTTACTATATGCCAGATCCATTCTAAGTAAGTTACAGATATTAACGTGTTTAATCCTTGCAACAAACAAGTGTTGCATTTATTATCCCCTTTTTAAAGATGAAAAGACTTAGGCATAAAAATGTTAAGTAGATTGCCCAAGGTCATATAGCTCATAAGTGATGGAGCCCATATTTCATTCCAAATTTTCTGAGAGCAGAGCCCACATTGTTAATCACAATACTATAATAAAAAGAGCACCTACTTCCTAGGATTGTTCTAAAGATCAACTGGGGTAATTAATAAGGGTAAACTTTAATAGGAGTCCGACATAGGAGAACTAGAAATAGTTGAGTGATACTTCTGTTAGGTGCTTCTGATCCAAAAATTTCAATTGTTGGGGTCCTTTCTTTCCTTCCTTCCTTCCTTCCTTGTTTCCTTCCTTCCTTCCTTCCTTCCTTCCTTCCTTCTTTTCCATTGGCTGCCACAGGTGACTGGATATTGGATCCCACTGAGAAGGCTTTTGAAATGTGGAAGGAAGGGAGGAGAGAAGGAACACAAGAAGGAAGAGACGAACGGAGGGAGAGAGGGAGGAAGGAAGGATGGATGATGACCCTCTTTCCTGTTCTGTTTCACTTTCCCATCCCTCACTCTGCCTCCTGAGCTCACATTTCCAAACAAACTTCTCACACACAAACCCTGTTGCAGAGTCTGCTTTCAGAAGGACCCAGGCTAAGACTCTCTCTTTTCCTCCTACCCTTTCTTTCTTACTTCTTTCATGATCTTTTCCTTTTTTTTATAGTGATATTAATTTGTTTTCTTAGAAGAATATTTTGATCTTATTGGAGTCATCTGATTTGAAGACCTAGTCCAAATTCAACAGATATGGGGCAGGTACCCTGTGTGGGCGGTTACCACTCTCCCATCACCCAGCCCAGTCTGGCACATGACCTGTATTCAATAAATGTTTATTTAAAACTTTTGGAAAATATGAGTTAACCCACATTGCCCAATCTACCAAAAGCATAGAGTATAACATGTATTTTTACTCCCATTACCAAAGTTAGAAAGTTATATTTTCTTTTTTTGTTTTTCTTGCTTTTCCCAACAAAATCATTAATTTATGTCTATTGCTCCCCATATCTCACCTCACATGTGGAATTTCAGTAGTTCAAGAGGACAGGAAGGGAAGGAAAAACACATTATATCAATGTTGGCATGCCAGAACCCTTTTCTCCCTGTTTGTGCCTCTCAAGTTACAATTTTGTAGATCACTGGTCTACACTGATGCTTCTATCTCTTTAAATTCTTGATCCAGACCTATTGCCTAGAATGAACCTTTTTCAGGAGAGACTGTTACCCACTGGACTAGGAGATGGTAGGGCATAAATACGTACAGATGGCACGCCTCTGACAAGCAAGAGTGTACTGTAAAATGAAATCCTCACACCAGAAGAGTAGTGGTGATAAAGACAGTCAAAGACGGAAATGTGAACAGAACAACGAGGCGATTCATTGGAGAATTAAAGGCAAGACTAAAAGTCTGAAATAAAAGGGTAATTTGCTTCATCTTATAGCAGTGGTTTGTGGCTTTATTTATTGATCGACTTCTTTGCCATTTGTTGAGTGCTTGCTATGTGACAGACGCTCTACTAAGGGCATCCGTGTGCTAGCTCGATGAACTGTAATTGAGAGTTGCAGTCTTGATTCCTTAGGTGTATAGGCTTATCTTATTTCTTATTTATTAAAAAAATTTTTTTCATACCCAACCTAACAAAGCAGTGATCATAAGGCATCGCTGTCAACCTTTTTAGCTATCTTTCCAAGTTTAGGGACTTTGCTATGTTATAGGTTCATTTCTCCCCAGGATGGAAGCTGGAAACTCACCTTCATGACTTTCCTTGCTCTGGGTCAGACACAGTGGTGTGAGATTTCAATACAGAAGCAAGTTCAATGAATATGCAGGTGCAGGGCAGGATCTGAATTGGCCAGTGACAGGCACGTCAGCATGCACAAGTGGCAGAGGTTCTGGTGGTACCTCCCAGCATCAGAGGCATGATCTGTGGCATCTGTGCCCAGAAGTGGCAGAAGTCCTTTGTTATAATTTGGAAGTTATTCCTGGATTGGTAGCCTCTGAGTGTTACTCTCTGGCCCTTCCAGAAATTCCTAGAGCTTTTCTGATGAAACCAGTTGAAATAATCCTATGACTGATGCAATGTCGTGATCATATTTCTAATTCAAGATGGCAGCCTGAGAACTCTTTGAAATATCTCCCTCCCACATCCAACACCTATGAATGATTAAAAAAATAAAAATAAAATAAATATATTTTAAAATAATAAATAAATTAATAATAGTACACTTGAAAATGGCAGAAAACTCTTCATGGACCAGAATCTGCAAACGATTTCTAGAAGAAGGAATAGACTGTGTGTTAGTCAGCTATTGCTTTGTAGCAAACTGCCAGAAAATATCAATGGCTTACAGCAATACTCATTTATTTCTCGCTCATGAGTCTGAGGGTCAGCTGGGCGGGACTGTTTCAAGTGGTGGGATGGGGATTCATGCATAAACCTCATCTAAGCTGGGCTCAGGTTTTGTTTTTTTTTTTTTTTTTTGACTCCAGGCCACAGGTTTGGTTCAGATCTTTTCTACAGGTTTTCTGGGACCAGTGGCTATTCATGGTATGTTTTCTCAAGGGGATGGTAAACATTTAAGAAAGGAAGATTAACCATGCAAGCCTGCCATTACTCATATTAGACTTACTGACTTCTCATTGGCCTAGGCAAGTCACATGGTCAAGCCTAACTCTAAAGCCTCAAGGTATGCATTCATTCCATTGAAGTTGTGGGTAGGGAGAATGAAGATTTGCTGAACAATGGTGTAATACCACAGGAAATCATAGCTGTAAATGAAGGTATCACAGAGTGCAGTTCACATAAGGGAGAAACAAAAACTCATGAAACATCTGAAGAAGGTCAAGATTATGAAAGAGACCACAAACTTGAAAATTGTAAGAATGGATATATTAGAAAATAGAGTGAATAATCAAAAACAGTCAGAATAAACCTTTAAAAAATGTATTTAGTATTATTTGAGAGCTAGACAAACGCAATAATTTAAAAATATGCATGTTATAAAGAAAGACTAAGCAGGTAACAAACGTAATTAGAGATTTTAAAACTCTAACTGTTGGCATGGAAAATTCAACAGATGCACTCAGCTGAAGTGTAGATACAGCTGAATAATGAATTGGTGAGTTTGAATATAGGATTTGCACTTAGAAGTGAATGTTGGATGAACACATGAGTGAATAGGTCAACATGAAAGTTTATTATTAATAGATCACGTAGCCCAATGTTTCCTAATGTTCAACCTGTGTGAGTGTTCCAGTGTAACCAAGTTTGCTCCCTTGTATCTAAATATCTCGAATCCACTCTTTATAACCCCACTCCCTGGTGCAAGACAACGTTATCTTTGACCTGAACTGCCATCGCTGCTCCCTGGTCTTCCTCCATGTACTCCTGCTCCTTCACAATTCTCTTTCTACACTGGAGCCAGAGTGAACTATTTAAAGCAAAATCCCTCTCTTTTCTTTGTAAAACACGTCATAAGCTTCCCATTGCGCTCAGGATTAAGCCCAAAATCTGCAACATCGTCTACAGGGCTTTGTATGCACTTCCAGCCTCAGCTCTCACCACCTTTCTGCCTTGCTTATTCCATGCCAATTATGATGGCTTTTGTTTAGTCCCTCAAATCCACCAGATTATTTCTAAACTTGGAACCTTTGCATGAGCTGTTAATGTTATTCAGAACACTCACATTGTTCCCCTTCTCCAATTTGCTTGGCACACTCCTCCTTTCTCTTGAGGCATCAGTTTAACCTCATCTTACGTGTGTCAGCTTAAATATCACTTCCCTGTCTTTCCAAGCTAGAATAGTTTTCCTCATTATTCACTATTATGATAGCACCTGTTGCTTCCTCTTTGTGTCACTTAATCACAATTATAATTATATATTAGGCACCATGCTTTGTTTAATGTCTGTTTCTCCAGTGTGGCTAGAAGATATTTGAGGGTCAGAACTGTAACATTTTTGTTCGGTGCTGTATCATGGATTCCTAAGCTGGAATTGGGTATACGCTAAGTTTTCAAAAAATATGAATGAATGGGTGTTTCAATAAACAGATATGTCAGGGTACACTCAACTGAATTGTAAATATATACCATTAGATTTTGTGAACTTGACTTTTGTGATTGAGCAAATCATATATAGCTATAAAAGAAGAGCTAAAGGGAATTTTCTATTGTGTGTTTTCAAAAAAATACTGAAAGTTAGTTTGCCCATTATTCTAAGATTGGCCCTTAGATCATCAACTTGTGTCATACTAATGTTGAACTTTAACAGTGAATTAATGATCATCTCAGTGGTAACACCTGCTCTTCAGGAAATACACACTTTCTTCTCCCCAGTAACTATAATACCTTTATTTTCCCCCTCTTCACAGCATCTATCAAAGCTTGCAGTAAACAAGGACATGATAAGCAATGGCTTGGATGTTTTTGTCCTCCCAAAATTCGCATATTGAAATGCTAACCTTCAAGGTGATGTATTAGGAAGTGATGGTATTTGGGAGGAGATTAGGTCACGAAGGAAGAACCCTTATAAATGGAATTATTGCCCTTGTAAAAGAGGTCCCTTCCACCATGTGAGGTTACTCTGAGAAGACAGCTGTCTATGAGGAAGAGGCTCTCACCAGACACCAGATCTGCTACAGCCTCGATCTTGGATTTTTCTAGGCTCTAGAACTCTGAGAAATAAGTTTCTGTTGTTTGTAAGTCACTCAGTCGGTGGTGTTCTATTATAGCAGCCCAAATAGACTATGACATGGTACAAGACATTTTTAGTTGCTTACCTAACATCCTACGTTCTTTCTTGTTAATAGAAGCCTAATTTTGTTCAGGTCTATCAACTTCAAGGCTAAGGGCCTTATAAGAGGCAGTCCAGTCCCAGTCCCAGGAGTGAGTTTTGATTAGTTGCAACAGACTATCATAATTAATTATGAATATATTTGTATTAGAGAAAATTGGGACTCTAGAGATGTAGAAAACACACCGATGTTTCACCATGCAAATGCAACCACTTTCAACATTTTGTTGAAATTCCTTCCAGTCCAGTGAATTGTTTCAGCATAATTTTATTATAATTTCATATGCTTTTGTACACTGCCTATTTAATTATAATATATTGTAATCCTTTTTCTAAGTCATTAATTCATTCTAATTTATTTTTAGTGGCTGCATATTTCATAGAGAAATTGTTTCTTAACTAACATTAACATGTTACTGTTTGTATTAGTTTCCTAGAGTTGCGGCAACAAATTGACACAAGCTGGGTGGCTTAAAACAATAGAAGTTTAATCTCTCACAGGTCTGGAGGCTGAATGTTTTAAGTCAAGGTGTTAGCAGAGCTGTGCTCTCTCTGAAGGCTCTAGGAGAGAAGTTTATCCTGGCTACTTTTTTAGCTTCTGGTGTTGCTGGCTTGTAAATACAATACTGCAATCTGCCTCCATCCTCACGTGACATTCTCTCTGTGTGTCTCTGTGTCTCTTCTTGTCTCATAAGGACACCAGTCACACTGAGTCCACCCTTGTCCAGTATGAACTCATATTAACGTGAACAGATTTGCAAAGACCCAATGTCTAGATAAGGTACTATTCACAGGTGCTGGGGATCAGGACTTCAACATATCTTTTTGGTGGATATAATTCAACTCATTACATTGTTCTTCTGAAGTTGAAGAACTATTATAATTTTTCACTATTGTATGCACCACAGCATTTAAAATCTTCATTCACAGTGTTTTCCACATCTATAGGTATTTACTTAAGATAAATTTCCTGAAGTAAAAGTCCTGGGTTAAAGTATGCAAATGAGCATATTAAGGTTCTTCTGCAAATTGTTAGGGTCTTTCCCAAAACTACCAATTTAAATTGCCATTAGCAATCTATGAGGGCGTCTCTTTCACTCCATGCTTGCCAGCATTTGGCTTTTTTACTTTAACAAAAATACACACATAAAACGACGATGGACAAAATCTAGTATCTCATAATGTGCATTGAGGTTGAACATTTTCTCATCTTTGATTTGCTAATTGCGTTTCCCTTTTTGGTGGCTTTTTTGTTTCTTACCTCTGCTGACGTATCTATGGGAATCATTATGCTTTTCTTATGTTTTTCACATTTGTTGAATTATTTTTCCTAGTCTGCTGGTTATTATTATTTTTTGTTGTTTTTATGCTGCAAAAATTTTAATTGGCATGTAATTGACTGCAAGGGCGATTTTCAAAATGTAAACAAATACAGTGCGAATACTAATCCATCAGAATGGGTGCCGCCTGTGCACTGCACAGGGATCTGTCTGCCTACCTTTCCCTTTGTGAATTATTATTGCATCATTCCTGAGAACAGAAATTCTTTCTCCTTCCAAAAAAGGGAATGAAACTGAATCTTCTTTTAATTTTTATTTATACACATTATATTCTTTAATTAATCAGAAATGTATTTTGGTATATGGAATGAGGTAATGATTTAAATATATTGTGTTCCAAATTGTTAGCCGATTGTTCTAATCTAGTTTATTAAATAACTCTGGCTTTTCTGGGAATTTACCCGTGATGAATTCTTTGTCATACATTAGGATATGATACATAATAAGATCATCTTTCTGAGTCATTGTCCCTGGTGCTGTTTTTGCACCAGTGTCACATTATTTAAATTTTTATAGCTTTGTAAAATACAGTGTGCTTCCCCTTTAAACATTTCTTAAGTATTCTGTTTATTTTTATAGGTGGATCTTAGAATCCTTTTGTCAAAGTGAGGCTGGGATTTTTGTTAACATTGTAGCAAGCCGCACATTAAGTTAAGAGGCGTTTGTACTGTAGTGATACACAGCCTCGCCATGGGGTAGCTCTCTCTCCTTCTATGCCAGCCAGACTGCTTTTACATCTCTTTGTAAAGTCTTGCAGCTTTCTTTAAATGGGTCACACAGCTTTCATTGAATTTATTTCACAATATATTACCATTTTTGTTGCTGCTGGAAATAGGAATTTTTAAATTATTTTATACATTATTTTGATGATCTTTATTTATCTTGTATTCAAATTCCTAAGTTATAATAAATTGTGTTAGTTTCTATCATATGCCTTTGAATTTTTGAGATATATAAGTACATGATCTATAAAGAATAACTTTTTTCTCTTTTTAATAATTATCTTTTTATTTCTTTTTCCTTTGATCAGAATTTCACAAACAATGTAAAATATAATGATAAAAAGCTTGCTTTTTTGGTTCTTGATGTTGATATTTTACCTTTAAGTGATTGCCAACTATTAGTTTGAAATACATTTTCTTTTTATAGTAAGAGACATTTCTTATATTTCTACTTGAATTTTAAAAATAGAAAGTGGTTTTAAATTTTATAAAGTGCCTTTGTATCATTTAGTCAAATGATATAATTTTTGTTGCCTTGGACATATTGCTGTGATATATGGTTATAATAGCTTTATTATTTGCAAACCATTATGGAGGTCCTGCATTATATCCTGTATGGCCCTGGTCCTGGGGGACTTTAAAAAATAGACTTGAATTGTACTTAATGTTTCATTTTATTAATTATTAACAATAGGTTTTTTTAAAATCACTAATTGCTATTAGAATAGGAGCAACTATTTGTTTTCTGCATATAGATCTTACCTGATATAAAAGAAAGAATTTTATGACCTAGAGAGTTGGTCTGATACAAGAACCTGGGGCAAGCCAAGAAGAAGATATTATTTGTTTATTGATTCATCAGTTTTGCCATTCTTTGTCTTTTCAGTGTAAATTCCCAAACACTTTCTGAGAAACCCTTGTACTGGGCAGAAGAAGTTCTAAGTTCAGTTCCTATAGTCAGAAAGACTTGAGTTCACATCCTGATTCTGTTATTTACTGACTATGTGAACTTGGGCAAGCTTCCTAACTCTGAAAAGTCTTGAGTTTCCTCATCTGCAAAATAGGCATAATAAATAGCACCTGCTTGATGTTGCAGGTGCAGATAGTGTCTGTAAAGCTCTTAACAGTGTCTGCACACATGATACTTAATTCAAGTTATTGCGTTATTACTACTGCTTCCAGGGATACAAAGATGGATGGGTCTGGGCCCTGTATTATGTAGTAATTGCAAATCATTCCGTCCTTCCCAGGCCTCCACTGGTAAATGTCTGAGCACGTTTCCATCTTGTGTATTACTCAGAATCTCTGGAGTTCAAGTCCATTTTCCTTCCAGTCTGCAAAGTGCACATACACTCCCCATCACCTACTTCTCATTCCCACCCCCATATCAAGAATTAGAACTAGACCAGTTTGACTAGTATAGGAGAAGCACAAGCCACATAACCGGGTCACTTGTGTCATGATATGTGATCACTTCTCGGTCAGGTCTGATGAATTGAATATACTTACAGAAGCTTTATGTTATGTTCATCAGGCCAGCACCCTGAGAACTCTCACTTCCAAGGGTACTCTCACCTTGCTTTTTCAGCATGAAGCAGTAGCCTTAGCTGCAGAACGATTCAGAACATGCAAATGGCTTCACTTTCCCCAATGCTGTCCTGATGTCCCTCCGCACAAGCGACATCTCAGAGGTCTTGGTCTTGATTGCCTTTTAACAAGTGCCCTCTGCATTGAACATGATCCATCAATATCATCAAGGGTGA
The DNA here is from genome assembly GCA_963574885.1 of Lepilemur ruficaudatus. NCBI lineage: Eukaryota > Metazoa > Chordata > Mammalia > Primates > Lepilemuridae > Lepilemur > Lepilemur ruficaudatus. The sequence goes on along the minus strand of CAUYRT010055625.1, from coordinate 6,984 downwards.
CCACCGGTTACTTTCCTGGTGATTGTGATGATTTATTTTATTTTGAAAAAATGATTTAGTTTCCTGACCTCTCTTCTTTGAAGAAACTTAGCTAAGTCGTCTTATCTTCTTGCCCTCTGCCCCTAACCCTTTACAGTAAGTCACATTTCAGAAGCCTGTCTCTCCTCCCCATGGGTAATAGGCTTTCTGCAAAGGGGAAGCCTCTTTAGACCTCTTGGGCTGCTAAATTGTGTCAGCCTGGGAGACAAGAGGTTTGTTATGTTCATTGTGTCAGCTACAGACATAATTCACTAAACCACCCCAGACACAGGATGTCACCAAATGATGCTTCAATTTACAATCTCCCAGAGCTCTTATTGGCAAAAAGTGCTGGCTGGAAGCTGGGAGGTTTTCAAAGGCCTGGGGCTGTGCTTCCCAGACCCTCTGTTGTCCTTTCCCTTGCCTCCTTCACCTTCACCTTTCTATATAGGTCACGCTGTGTGCCCCTAAGATTTCTAAGGCCAATTAGCAGGTTACAGACTGTCAAGGCACATTGACCTGTGAGATCACAGTATTTACTATTGCCATAATTTCTCATAATATTGAAGCTGATACTGGCTTTGTTCAAAGTCTGTCGAGGAGATGGCCATTTAGATGTTGTAATCAGAATTCTTGAGCTGAACCATTTCTTAATTATGGTTTCAGTGGTGGGAGTTGTGCAGTCTGAGAAAGGAGTCCAGCTGGGAGTTAACATTTCTTTGATCATAGGACTGAACGATTCGCTTTGATCATGAAGACAACAGTTCATACAACAGCCCAGTCTCTTTCTGAAATGTGCAGGTAAACAGAGGGATCACTTGAACCGATTGTGGAATGAGAGTTCAGATCCAAGACAATGGTCTTCTTTGAACTGGATTTAGAGGTCCATGGATTAACACAGCAAAGGGGATTGATGGATGAAAAAAGGCGGCATCTGTCCCCAGACAGGTGCATCAAGAGGTCATTGGCTCTGTCCTCTGTAGTTGGGCTCTCAGGTCCTGGATGGATCCTTCTGTGGGGCCCGTGTGGTTTCAGGCAAATCTGTATAAAAATGCACATTGTAGGCAACCTGAGAGGGAAGAAGAACTTGTTCAAAGGAAGGTGCTGGAACAGTAGGAAGCTTGCAGGCTTTGGAGTCAGGGGAACCCAAGATGAGACCTTTACCTCTCTATGTAGTATGTGTGAGACCAGGGACTAGAATGGATGCATAGACCCTTCTGTGTCTAAGGTTCTTTATCACACAAATTAGACATAAACTCTTCAATGGCTATTTTTAGGGTTTAGTGATATGCCTTTTATGAAAAGAGCTCTGCTAGGAGCCAGGCCTGTTGGGGAAGGAAAATAAAATACCACGGTGTCCTAAAATTACTGGAAAATCCTCCTGCTGTATCCCTGAGAGGAAAGGAGACTTCATTTTCCTGAGCAAATTGTTTTAAAGTGGTGTTTTGAATTGTATTCTGATGGAATTTGTTTGAATGTTTATACACAAAAAGTTCTATTCATTTGAAGTGTTTTCGCTTTGGGGGTTGTGGAAATAGTGCCACATGGGGGAACCATATAACCACAGTTGCTCAGTTTTAGGAATATTAGTTGGGCAAGGATTATTTAGCATTTAGTTGTGAATCCAGAGTGTGTGGTTTGGTTGGTTCCCCTTGCATTACCCCATAGCACTGGTCAGCTGACATCTGGTTATGACATACAGATAAATCACCAAGATCTGATAGTCACTATAAAAAGACACTGGCCCTGAATATATAAGCCAGTTGCCTTGATCAGAAAGGCGAAAGCTCAGGGTGTCTTGTGCATTAAGACTTCTCAGACACTTGGCTCCTAGGGAGGAAACGCACCGTCTGAAGAATGGTCCCATCAGACTGTCCTCCTCATTCCTCTCCTATAGTCACCTACAGCTTTGCTATTTGCTATGTGCATTTCTGTGCCATGGCCAAAGCACTTTTGTGGGGAGAAGGTGGGGCCATGGAAGGGTAGGAAAGCTGGCTATGTGTGGAGGAGGGTACCTAGAAATCCCTGCTACACCTAAACAAATGTATGACACCTTCTTGTTGTGTCCTCATCTGGTCTTGTCTATGTGTGTCCACATGTCTGTGTTCAAATTTCTCTTCTTATAAGGACACCAGTCATATTGAATTAGGGCCTACACTAATGACCTCATTTTACTGTAATTACCTCTTTAGAGACCCTGTCTCCAAATACAGTCACATTTTGAGGTATGGGGAGTTAGGACTTATATGAATTTTAGAGGAACACACTTCAGTCTATGATACCTGATCCCTATCCTGAGGAATCTTTTTCTCTGTGTTTCCTACTAACTCTGTGCCTCAGTGTCTTCACCTGTGAAATGGGATAAATGGAAATGTTTTAAGAAATAAATGAGTGAAGTGCATGGAGCAGTGCCTAACACAGAGTGAACATTCGGTAGGTGTTAGCGGTCATGGTAGCAACCATTTCAACTGCTCTTGAAATTTCCTTTTCCTCTCCCTAGACCAGCATTTCTTAAAGCATGGTCAGGTGACCTTTGGCATCAGAGTCCTTGATGATGGAATGGATCTGAAGTGGCCTCTGGTCCAAGAAGCCCAGCCCTGAACCGTAACCTCATGGAAGCAAGGACTGTGTCTGAGGCATCTCTGAATTCTGGACCTCTCCCACTTGGGGCCCAGAGAAGGTGTCCGTCGAATGCTTACTACACCAGGTGTGATGGCTGGAAATTTGCAGTGTGAGAGGAGGAAGACATCATTCAGGGTATGGTACTAAAAAACAAAACAGAAGCTACAAATGACTTTTGGGCGTTTCCTAAATGAGGAAGCTGAAAAGAAGAGTGCTGTCAGCTTGGTCGATTTATGGTTTTGAATTTGTGCCCAGAAGCTGTTTGCAGAGAGGATATTTTTAGAAATATGAAAATAAATACAATTAAACTAGAGAGATGTGTCAAGTTTTTTTTTCCCCTTGTTTTAAGACTGTCCTCTGACCATTGTAGCTTAGGTAATGACAACTCTTTGAATAATGGTGCCGTATTTTCTAATTAAACAATCAAAGCTCTGCAATCATTACATTAACGAAGATAAGAGTCAAAAGGCTAGAACCTAAAGGAAAAGAGATTTTAAATGGATAGAAATGACAATAAAAATGGAATATTTTTTCTGGCTCTTTTCTGTCTTTTATTAACACTTTGTGGCCTGATTACGTGTCTTTCCTCACATTTAAACAGCTCTTTGCCATTTAATGTAAAAGTCAGCCTGTGGAGTAGAAAACACACACACACACACACACACACACACACACACACACACACACTTTAGATCAGGCAGACCTGGGTTTGTGCCTGGCTTCCTAGCTGTGTGGCCTCAAGCAGTCTCCTCACCTCTCAGAATCTCAGTTTTCTCTACCACACAATGGGGGAATTTAACAGCAATGCCATAGTTAGGCTGTGGGGATTAAATTAGATAATATATGTTTGGGGAATATGCATTTAATCCATCATAGTCAAGAGGTAAGTAATATTGCTTTAATTTTTTTTTTCCTGAACCAATCAACTCTGACTCAACCAGCAGATACCAAAGTTGGCTGTTGGGTAAAAAATCCAACTTTTCAGTGACTCCTTCCTGTTATAAGAGTTGGAGGGTAGTTGTAGGAGTCACTCAGGCAGAGCACAGCATTCTGAGGTTTGGCCTTGCCTAGGACCACGTGGTGCAGAGCTCTGCCGGCAGCACCTGCTTTCCTCCTATGAGCACACTTAGCTACAGAGCTGTTCGCCTCAGCTCCCAAAGATTTGGCAAAATTCCCAGCAACCATGCAAGTCAAGTCCATCTGAGATTTTGACAGTTAGCTACGCTATCTGGAATTTGTAGGCAGACTTCACAGATATTCAGTTCTAGAACATCGCAATAACAGGAATGTCGCAATAAAGCAAAGTCATATGAATTTTTGGGTTTCCCGGTACATATAAAAGTTATGTTTAAAGTATATTGTAGTCTACTAAGTGTGTAATGACATTATGTCTAAAGAAACAATGTATGTGCCTTAATTAAAGATACTTTATCACTAAAATTGTTAATGATCATCTGAGCCTTCAGTGAGTCATGATCTTCTGCTGATGGAGGATCTTGCCTCCATGGTGATGGCTGCTGACTGATCAGGGTGGTGGTTGCTGAAGGTTGGGGTGGCTGTGGCAATTTCTTAAAATAAGATAACAATGATAATTGCCACTGTGAACTCCCTAAAATAGAACATTAAGCCCTCCCCAGCTGATTGAATGGACCCCCTCTTGGCCAAGGGGATGCCAGAAATACTTTAAAGCTGAGTTGCTGGCCATGAAAAGGGAGGTCAGGACAAGATCTTTTCACTTTTCTCACAGCCCAAGGACATTCGTCAAGAAGAGGTTTTCAGATGGAGGGAGTTCCTGGAAAAATACCCTTGGAGGCTCCACTTGTTCCCCTTCTCTGTCCATCCCTTCACCACCATCTATCCATCTGCCATCCACCTGTGCAGGGTGGAGCACACATTTACTGGGCATCAGCTACGTGCCTTGTCTCTGCTAGTGAAGGCGAAGAATAGTAATTTTTTTCTTCAACACTTATGGTTTCTTAGTTGGAATGGACTCCTCTAACAAAAGACAGATTAACAAGAGAAAAACAAACAGAAGTTTATGAACACGTATATTTCCTATGTACATGAGATATATCCCGGGAATGCATAGTTCTCGAAGAGATGGCTTTGAATTCCAGCTTGTAGAGCATCTTCAATAAAGAACAGCACCTTTTTAAAGAAGTGACAACAGAAAGGAAAATAACTTTGAGTCTCTTGGGGCAGCAACTTGTAGGAAGACAAATAAATGGCAGATAAAGGCCAGTTGGTAAACTTCTTAATGTAGATTCCTCTGGTCCCTCAGACTATAGGGTCTAAAGTCATCTTCAGTGGTTCTCTTTGTTAGGAGGTTAGGAAGAGGGCAGGATACCTTTTGTCTCTGTAAATCCACGTCTTGCTCTTAGGCAAATCGAGGGAGGGTGGAGACCTTTCCTGCATCTGCTTCTTCATAACTGCCCTCTGCTCAACAATCCTCCACCTTTGGGGGTGGCGTATCCTGCTCTCCCACACTATTAATGCAGGAGTCCTACCCTGGAGAAGCTTACTTGTAGTGGCTGGGGTTAAGAGGAGATATTTGTGGCTAAAGAAATAGTTACAATATTTTTGTTTTAGAAATAAAAATAATTGAAACATAAAAGTTTGAAAACATGCACATGTATGAATGTGGTGAGTGTAATTGTTGGAAGGGACATGATAAACTATGATGGGCTCTCAGAGGACAATCCGTAACCTACCTGTGAGTGATCTGTCCTTCCTATCTTGGATACCACATTGAAATTCCTGCACTCCCGCCTTTAGTATGACTTCTGCCTGAGCTTGCTGGTTTTGTTGGACACTCCCCTGAAGAGACCAACCACCCCACCCTGCCTAGGGGGCCCAAGGGCAGCTGGGATCAGGGCTGTGGCTTCTGGAGGCAGATGGTGGACTTTGATATGCAGCCCCACTGGCTCCCTAGCTGCGGGACCTCCAGGGTGTGGGTAGCCTACTTTATTCCTTTCCCAGTTCTTTCTTCTGTTAAATGGTGGTAATAATGACCCCTACCTCACAGACCTGTGAAGAGTAAACAAGACATTGCCTTAAAGGCACCTCTCACTGGGCTCATCACCTTAGAAGCTTTTTATCACATTTGGTTTTGTTGATTACTTACGTCACTTTAATGCTCTACTTCCTATCCGCAGCCTCTCACTGCCAGGCCAGATTCCAGTCCCTGAATCCCATAGAGCCTCTTGCCCATACCTGCTTCATGCTCCAGTCACTGAACTTCTGTGTTTGCAAATCAGGGAGGGGGAGTTGTCCACGCTTTTGAAACTAATTTGCTAAAATATTTGCTCCAAGTTTATTCCAAAAGTGCTCAATTAATGCCCTTAAAATAGATTTTAATTTACAAATATTTAACTCACAAGCAATTCTTTATCCCAGTCATTCTTCCTAAAAACGCTTTTTTATGAGTGGTTATTATGTAATAGGTGTGGGAACAGAGTGGTCACCCAGACCTGTAGTTCCAGCCCTTAAAAAGCTGAGACTATTGTAGGGTATACAGGTAAGTATACCAATAGCACCCAACTGATGTGCTAAGTGCCCCAAAGGGAAGTGGAGAATATATGTGAGTGTGAGGAAGGGCACTAGAGCCAGATGGGGCACCTGTAAATTGTGCCGCTAAAAAGCCACTTTGTAATATCTATTCAAAGAGGTTTGAGTCTTCCATGGGTTCTGTAAGCCGAAGTCGGGTTTCAGATCTTTTGTTTCTTCACCTTCAGGGCAAGGCATACTTCGGTGTGATGTACATAGTAGGAGCTAAATAACATTTATTATTCTTAGAATGCAGCCCTGTAAGTTTTATTACATGGGTAAGTATAACGCAAACTTATTTTTCACCCTAACATTGAATTTAGGAGGAGGGACTTTGAAATGGGACCTCCTGGAAGGGAAATGGGAGTTGCATTTGCAAGTCATTATCAAGACATACTGAAAACTCAAAGTGCAAATTCAAGGAAGAGCCTTCTTTCTACTAGCATGTGGAAGCAGGTTTGGGGGATCTGCAGAAACCACTCAGAGCTTCAGAGAGGGTGACTTAGTGCTTGCTGCATTGGAATAGAGGGAGGAAACCCAGGTGTTCTAGCCGTGGCAATGGTTTCCCCTGGGTTTGAAGGTAGACATCAAGATATCACAGGAGAATGAGTATGTTTTCTTTGAAGATCGATTAGTCCCTTGCTTTCCTGAGGAAGGCTGTGCTCCAAAGCACCTTTCTTGGATTGTTGACTCTTCTTTGAAGAAGGGGTTGTGAACAAAGGGTCTTATAGGATCCAAGGTCACTGAAGTGGACATTCTCTGAGGACCCTTAAGACCCTGAAAGTCTATGGTTCTGAG
>CAUYRT010055624.1:0-27440 GCA_963574885.1 Lepilemur ruficaudatus | reverse complement strand
GCCACCATGCCCGGCTAATTTTTTCTATTTATTCTTAGTTGGCCAATTAATTTCTTTCTATTTTTAGTAGAGACAGGAGTCTCGCTCTTGCTCAGGCTGGTCTTGAACTCCTGACCTTGAGCGATCCACCCACCTCGGCCTCCCAGAGTGCTAGGATCACAGGCGTGAGCCACCGCGCCCGGCCTAAAGCTGCTTTTTGAATGTGACTCTCAATTAAGTTTTTTCTTCTGAGTCATTGTCCATTTAAAGAGAGATTAAGATTCTCTAATTCTGATGTAGTTATATATGTCCTGGGTAATCAATAGAATTTTTAGGGAAATTAATAATACCTCTCAAAATATTGTATAAGTACATAATTGTTTATTTCTTGACATTCATGTTTTTGTAATGTTCTCCTCCTTCCCTCTCTCTGCTTCTGCTGTCTTTCTTCCTTGTCTATTTTTTTCATCTCTTCATGATCATACAATGGGATTTTTATTCATACTTAAGGTAATATGGTATTTACATTATTCTGCCACCTTAAGTCATAAAAATCTGGCTATTTAATGTCAAAAGGCATTCTAACATGGATCACATCCTTCTAAGTATTCCTTTTGATACTTTTTCTTTTTAAAAAATTTGTCTTTATTGCCATTATCCCTCTCCGTACCAACACACATGTGAATTAAAAATAGCATTGCAGTTCACCAATACAATTTAGCAGGATAAAATTGAGGAAAGACGGAGTTTCAGGAATGCTTGAGTGCATTCAACGAGAGTGCGATCTTAAAGACCTGCCCGGGGAAAGGATTACTTTTATCCTGTGCCAAGGGTGTTGCATGCCACAGATAGCACTGCTGCCTCTAGACGCTGCTGCCAAGAATTAAATTCCACTCCCATTTCATCTTCAGCAATAGCTGCTGGTTAAGTTTAGCACATGTGAGAATATTTTAAATACTTCTTAAGTTGCTGTCTTATGGTTATAACATATATTCTAAATAAGGGAAGGGTTCTCAGTTTTTAATTCAGGACAAGTAACTGGTATCTGTTCACTGTGAAAACAGAAAGGAACCTTAGCACTATTTTAGTTCAACAGCATTTATTTCTACACTGAATATTTTCTTTATTCCTGGCATAATAACTTCTTAAGCCATCCTTTTATTCTCCACAGATCTGAGAATAGAATTTGGCTCCCCTCATGTCATGAATTTCCAGGTGATGTTAATTATGGCCACAATTTAGCAGTCTCCTCCAAATAGCCCCAAACTTAAATTGTGATTTTCTTTACATCAAAAGATATTTTTAAAAATTTTATTTTTAATTGACAAATAATAAATATATATGTCAATGGGATATGAAAGTTTTTTTTAATGAAAGAGGTTGTGAAACAGAGCTTTTCTTTGTATTGGGGCTGTATTGCTCCCCCCCAAAGTCTATAAAGATATTCTAAAAGAAAATTGAGGAAGAAAAAAAATTATAAGAATACATCTTCAGCCCAGACTTCTCCCCAAACTCTGGACTTGTATGTCAACTGACAGTTTAACGTCTCCAGTTGGATGAAAATGGGAATCTCAAACTCAACATGTCCAGAATTGCTCCTCCTCTGCCCCTCAGCTTTTTCCACCCAAGGTGATGGTACCTCCATCACCTGTTGCTAAGGCCAAATAATATGGAGTCATCCTCAATTGCTGCTTCTATACCCACATGCAATCTATAAGGGAACCCTGTTAGCCCTACCTGCAGATTATATCTAAAGTGTGACCGCTTCTCAACGTCTCCTGTGCCACCACCATGGCCCTGGTTATCTCTCCCCTAAAGTTACAGGTCTAAAATCCTTTATCCAGATGACTTGTGGAATACAACAGAGTTTTTAGATTTTAGAAAAGAAAGAAGGTGCACACGCTGTATATTACACACTAAAGCAGTGAAACGTATTGACGTTTCTAAATGAAACGTATCAATGCTCATTAAAAGGGAAACACTATCAATTCAGAGATAATATCTCACTACATATATTTCCCAGCTCCTGAAATTAGTTCAAATAATTTTTACTTTATGCTTTTATTTAAAAGTTGGGCTGTGCGAAGGTGCACACATTTAATGCAAGAAGATTTAAGAAACAACCTCTTAAAACAATGTGTGCTGTGGGTGTAAACAAAGAGCCATGGACAGTGGAGTTTTTGTTCATTTGCTACTTCTGCAAAAGAAAGGAGTACAAAGTAGCAGAAAAGTACATAAACTTCAAGTAATGGGTTGAATATAATAGTTATAAATAGCCTTTTGGGATTCTAATTTGGGACCTAAAACCTTTTCTCTAAATCAACATTAATATAATTATCCAAGTGTGACATTCTTATGAAGTCTCTTTTAAATCCTCCCAATTACATTATAGCATCTCCAGTGGTGACTAAAGTCCCTTCCAATAATCCTTCCCGCTACTGGAACATTCTTCCTTATATTGAACCTAAATTCACGAAACTGCAGTTTATGCCTTTTAAATACTGTCAGATCCTCAGGAGTAATTGACACAGTTGGTCCTTGTCTGCAGGCCCATACTCTATGTATTCAAGGAATACTTTCAGGAAACCACTGGACTGGTTCTCCTTTGTGATCAGTGATACACGTTTCATTAACCTTTTCTTAGAAATACTGTTTTTCAACCCACTTAATCTTTTTGGCTGACTCTCTGGACATTCTTTGTTTTCCAAATATGTCTCAAATCGTAGAGTCCAAAAAGACTCAGATCTGACCCAATCCTGATCATAAGGGGAATTTTTTTTTTATTGCAGCATATTATGGGGGTACAAAAGTTAAGGTTATGTACATTGCCCTTGCCCCCCTCCCCCCTCCAGTCAGAGCCTCAAGCCTGACCATCCCCCAGACGGTGCACATCGCACTCATTATGTGTGTATATATCCATCCCCTCCTCCCCTCTCCCGTCTGCCCAACACCCGATAAATGTTCCTGTGAAGGGGAATTTTTTTTACATGTTTTATAATCTAAATCATTGCTCCCCTCTGTTGCTAGGTACGTTATAGTGCAGATTTATGGGCAGCTATTTAATCCCCAGATGTTTTTTCCTCAAAGGGTCACGTAGTAGGCATTCAAAAATATTTGTTGAATGGAGTGAAATGGAATTTTATATTGGATTCCATTATTGTTTCATTCTATATAATCTTTCATATGCTTGAACTAGCTAAATGTCACCTGTGGATTTCGATAGTCCTTCCCAAATGATCAAAGATATTTCAGATTATGGTCTTTCTCTTATCTTGATACAGCTTAATATAGCAATGGAAAGAAGACATTATCGGCCAGGCGCGGTGGCGCACGCCTGTAATCCTAGCACTCTGGGAGGCCGAGGCGGGCAGATTGCTCAAAGTCAGGAGTTCGAAACCAGCCTGAGCAAGAGCTAGACCCCATCTCTACTATAAATAGAAAGAAATTAATTGGCCAACTAAAAAATATATAGAAAAAATTAGCCGGACATGGTGGCATGTGCCTGTAGTCCCAGCTACTCAGGAGGCTGAGGCAAGAGGATGGCTTGAGCCCAGGAGTTTGAGGTTGCCGTGAGCTAGGCTGACGCCACCGCACTCTAGCCTGGGCAACAGAGTAAAACTCTGTCTCTAAAAAAAAAAAAAGACATTCTCTAGAAAATTCTAAGTCTAATATAGAATTTTAAGCATGATGTTGAGAAATAGTGAAAGGCGTAGAAAGGGGATATGAAGATAGGGTTGAACATTTGGAACTGAGGGGTTTTTAACTACTGCTAAGGATAGAATACATTAAATCAGAAGACCTAGTTTTGCTTCTCCCCACTATGTCATTTATGAGTTATGTGACTTTGGACTAGTTACTGTGATTGCCATCTCAGTTTTCTTGTCTGTAAAGTGGAGGTAATATTCCTAGCCTTCCTTTCTCATAGAGTGGTTTCAAGCATCAGAGATAAGATGAGTAAAAGTATTTGTAAGTTATGAATTATGAAATGTAAAAGATTATTTTATTTATTTACTGTAAATAACCATGATGGGGAGAATTTAAATAATATGTGATTAAGGAAGTAACCTTTCAGGTGTGATATGAAATATTAAGCACATATTTTAAAAATAATTTTAACTTGAGGGACACTAGACTTTTGGGTTATGTGACTAGAGACATAATCAGATGTATTTGCAGGGCAAATCATCCTATAGGCATGGTTTGAGCAGCACTAAAGTTCCTTGATATAGCATGATATTCTTGTTCTTTCATTAATGGGACAGACCAATGCTTCTTAAAGTATGTTTCATAGAGCATTAGTTCTCTCGAATGTTATGCAGTTGTATGCCTAAAAAAGTTCTGTGGTCAAATACATTTGAGAAATCCTAAATTTATCCAAGTTAAATTGGTTTGTTAACTCTAAGTAATTTCTTAGTCCTTGTGCTAATGTTCATTGTAATTCTCCAGGAGAGGCATGTAATGTGTATCACTTCCGATATGGCCTTAACCATGGAATTATTTGACTCTTGGAATTAGAGTTCATTGCAACCAACTTCTGGTCAGGCTGGGTTGAACTAAAAATTATGGAGAACATGCTCTGCAAAACCCAATAGCCCTGCTAATGAGCTCTCATTGCATGGGTTTTGTGACTAAGGGGTTGAGCTTGGATTCAGGAATAGCATCAAAGAGATGGATGTGAGGGTTGGGGCGGGCAGAACGGTGCCAGGCAGACTTAGCCAGAAAAGAAGATTTAAGTGGTGGTATGCGTTTATGGTCATCGGAGGTGTGCTGCAGGCGATTGCTAAAAAGCTGGAGACCGAGCACCACAGACAAAAATCATGTGTCCTGACGTAGGAGCTATCTCAGAGCAAAGAAAATACGAAAAACTTTATGTAGAACCCAAAGTAAAAGAAGTTAGGGGAACATGCATTCTGGTCTGGCAATATAATAAAATATTATCAGTCTATTAATGATGATGTGTTTTGGAAATTAACAACTTGAGAAAATACCCATACTATAAAAATGTTAAGTGAAAAGAAGGTACAAAACCATGTGTACCACTTAACTCTAATTAGATATGTCTGGGTGTATAAAGAAGTCTGGAAGGAAAAGACTAAAATAGTAACCATGGATATATACAGTTTATGATATTTCAGGTGATTTTCATTGTCTTTTTATATGCTCATGCAGTAATTTTTAAACTTTTCAACCCTACTGTCATTGACAACAGTACTTTATTTGCTATAGCAACAATTCCTTAGGAGAGGGTCACACTGATAGAATCCCACCCTCCCCAGCAGGAGAGTGTTTCGAAAATGTTCCCCGGGGGGATTCTGATTCTTAATCATGTTCATTTTATCTTGGACACACTGGTTTTTAAAAATTCATTGAAGGTTTTATTAACTTCTATTTTCAGCCTTTCAAATTTTTCTTTACAATTGAGTGTGTCAGATATGTCTAATTTTAGCTAGGAAACTCAGATTGCCACAAGGAATATGATATAACTTGGAGCAAGAAACAGATTTTTTTCCCCCAAAGTGTTGTCAGAAGTCCATTTGGACCAAAATAACCTAGAATGTTGATTTAAAATGTAGATTCCTAATCCCTTACAGCACATTGTACTAAATCAGACATTCTAGGGAAAGTACTTCTCACTCTTTAATGTATATTACACAGATCGCAAGGCGGCCTCATTAAAATGAAGACTCTGATTCGGGGGATCTGGGTTAGGACCTGGGACTCTGCATTTCTAACCTGCCCCCAGGTGACACAGCTGATTTGCCGCCCACGCCGTGGATAGCAGAGATCTCTAGACCATAACGGCAGCTCCAAGCTACAGAACCATGTCCTGGGCATCCAAGTGTAGGATGTTTTACGTATTGTTATGTTATGTCTAGGCATGTGTCCACCTGAGTCATATAGAATAAAGAGGAAAGGTGTTAATAGAAGCAAGACTATGGAATATAATGTAATTAATGTGTAGCAGGTGCTCTGATGAGTGGCCGGATCAGGGAACCAGCTTCCCTGTTGCTGTGTTACTATAGAACATGAGAATGTGTTGAAATTCCAGGTACCAAGCAGTAAGACGAAAATTGTTTCTTTTACCAATTGCTGCTTCGTTGCATGCTGCCCTGAGGGTTTTTCCTCATTTCCCTTCTACAGATTTTACAGTCTGTGGTTAGTTCGATCACATTGTTCTCAGTCATGGAAATATCATGGGCTCTTCTTCTGACTCTGTGGGGTGATGAATAAAAAGATTGTTTCTGCTGAGAGTGCAAAGGTCTTCAAACTAGTTTGCTTTCTAGTAAACAGTAGGCCCCGGAGCCCCCGAGCAGACGGCTGGCATCTCCCTGAAGGTTACATTTCTGCCGGTGTTTTGAAGGAGTGAGCTGTCACTGTTCGTGGGTCAGGACCCGCTGCTGTGAATGCTGAAAGTTTTCAAGGTTTTTGATTTATATTTTAATTGGATCCTATGGTGGCTGGTAAAGAAAAAATAGTTCTCTCTAGAAAGTATAAATTGGGTTCTTGGTGAATGTGACCAAAGTCAGAAATCAGATTTTGTAAAAGTTACATGCACATTTATTTATATAGTTACAATTAAAAGTATTGTGCTCATAGCCATTCTGTGATTTGAGGCATGTTACTAATTCCTATGCCTTTGTTTTCTTATCTGTAAGTCAGGGATAATAATAATATCTTCTTCCTCATTTGGGTTGTTGTGAGAATTGGATGGGAGTGTGCCTGTAAAACTCTTACAATAGAGCTTGGTACATAATTGTAACTTAATACATATTAGTTATTACTAACATTATTGATGATATTGTGATTCATTTATATAGTAGTAATAGCATTTCCTACTTAATTCATAAAAAGACAGCCCTATTTTGTGTTCTAGTTCTGCATTTATATTTTTCTGATGCTTTTTAATATGGTCCACTATAATTTTAGTGTTATTTTTAGCTAAGTGCATCCTTTTGAAACAAATTGATTTGTAAGTGTGAACTATTATGTGAGCAGAGAAAATGAAAATAGAAACTTGCTACTTTATATATTCTTTGCTTATCACCAAATAACTGGAATATTGCTTTTCATTGAGGTGTTTATAGTACAAGGTTAAACAATTATGATTTAAAAATAGAAACAGTAGCACCTTAACTTCTTTACTGTGAAAATAATGACCACAGCCTTTATCACAGATGAATCTGTCTAGATGGGGAAACTCACGTGGTAGGTCTGATGAATGTCAGAAATAAAAGTTTCCTTTCTTCCTTTAAGTAGATTCTTTTGGCCTGAGTGCTCTGACCCTAACCCTACAGCAGCAGGGTTTCTGCTCCTCTCCAGAAGGTGCATTCAGCCCAAACAGTCCTTGTTGAAAAGTCTACGTACCACCTGCATTTTGGTGTGCAGGACTCAGTCCTGGTAGAGCCTAACTCTTGTAGTTCCCTTTGGCTTAAAAGAGGGAAGGAGAACAAAACCCGTCAAATGCTCTCTTGGGGAGGAAAATTTATCTTACAATCCTGATGGACAGGGGCTGCAAACTAGTACAACCCCTATGGAAAACAGTCTGAAGATACCTCAAAGAACTAAAAGTAGACCTACCATTTGATCCAGTAATCCCACTACTGGGTATTTACCCAAAGGAAAATAAGTCATTTTATCAAAAAGACACCTGCACTCGCATGTTTATTGCAGCACAATCCACAATCGCCAAGAGGTGGAATCAACCCAGATGCCCATCGGTTCGTGGGTGGATTAACAAATGTGGTATATGTATACCATGGAGTTCTACTCAACCTTCAAGAAGGATGACTTAATGCCTTTTGTAACAATTTGGATGGAACTGGAGACCATTATCCTAAGTGAAGTATCTAAAGAATGGAAAAACAAACACCACATGTTCGCACTATTAAATTGGAACTAACTGATGAGCACACATGTGCACAGAGGGAAGTAAAACTGAACAGAAATCAAGCAGGGAGGAGTGGGGAGGAGGGGATGGGCGAAAACCTACCTAATGAGTATAATGTATACTATTTGGGTGGTGGGCATGATTATAACCATGACTCAAGCATTATAAAAGTCATACATGTAACCAAAAATATTTGTACCACTGTAATACTTTGAAATTAAAAAAAAAAAAAACTCTAATGGTCATGCTTAAAAAAAAAAAAAGCACATCATTTAGATATTCTATTCTCCTGGGATTTCTCCAGGCAGTGCCTGTGAGTTGTTCTGAAACTTTATTAAAGGTACAGACAATACATAAAGGAGAAATGGGTGTGTCACAGAAATCGGGCTCGTCACGGAGTAGCTGTGTCTATGTTCCATCTTTACTCTCAGCCCAAAGGTGTCTTACAAACTTTGTAGATTCTTCCTAGGGGATGAAAGTTTTGGCAAACAAAGTCTTATTTCTGTGGAACCCAGAAATCTTTTTCTTTTCACTAGGAATCAATAGATGTCTAAAAATTTTCTCTAATGTGGTTAAAGAAATTTCAGAAACTCATTTTCAGTCTTTTTACTTCTCTCTTGTCATTTAAAGCTATAAAGCATGTGTTCTGCATTGGGGGAGAGAGCAGGGGAGGAAGAGACCAGGAGAGAGGGAGAGACTGCCCCATAAAACCCTGTCATTCATCCCCGCCCTCCAATCTGTAGTCTCTAAAAAGCTCTAGGCTCTGCCGCCAGCCAGAGCCTTCAGAATATTAGCATCATTACACATGCACCATTCTCCTCAATGCACTAACCCCTCAGTGTAGAAAGAATTTAAGACAGGGTTATCTTTAATGTTTCAGTCCAACAACAAATGCCAGAACTGGGCTGGATAATGTCACGGGAACCCCCTTAGAACAGAAACAGAATTTGCAAATCTACCTGTAATAATAATGCTTGTTACATTTTGCTACAGTTACTCTTTGCAAGAAGTTCGGCAGTGGGAGGTGCATAGGATAATATTGACATATACTTCTCTTTGCTTACTCTTTATGTTTTCTGGGTAAAAATATGCAATTGACTATTTGGGAAACCTCCTTTATGAACACAGGCTCTGTATGAATATTACCACATCCCTAGGGAAAAAGTACTTAATAGAAAGAGCTGGGCCAGCATTTCTTATGAGAAGTTTTCTGACTGGTCTTGTGGCTGGTTCCTCCACCGGCTCCCGGGCCCCACAGCTGTTATAAAAAGTGTCATCCTCCTCAGCCCGGGTCCACGCGCTTCGTCCACTGTCTGCCTGCTTCCCCACCTGCCCTACTTGTTTTAGTTCACGCCAAAGGTCGTAAGACGCAATGGGCAAGGAATACTTTTCAGTGGGTGAAACATTGAGCACTGATAGAAAAATTGGGGGGAAACTTTCTAGAAGTGTGTGAACATTTTTTAATTTATGTTAATATTAGTCGTAACTGCCGTGGGACACCCACTCTCAGCTTCCTCTAGTCCATTCTGCAGGCTACAGCCAGAATGGCAGTTTTAACATACAGACCTTATCTCGGTTTGTTTTTCATGTGCATAGTTGAGATAATAAGATAATACGCTTGAGTGATTTTCCCCACTACTTACAGCACTGTATATTTTCACAGAAACTGTAAAATACACCAAGGAGCAGGTAGAGTTTCTTCTCTCGACACTTCAGTGGGATACTCCTAGTAATCTATACTGGTGTGTGTCAGGAAGGAGAATTAGTCAAATTATTTGGTAGCGTTGTAGAGTAGAGCACGCAAAATTGCAAGAACTAATAGTTGCTGAGCATTTCAGGTCTCTAAATTCCTTGGAATGTTTCCCAGTGATTTGCAGTGAAGGTGTGCCTGCTTATCTGCTGCTAAAGAGCTCAGGGAAACCAAGTGCTGAAAATATTAACGATAGGCACCTGACCCTTTGCAAGTTGTTAGATGACGACAGTCTCATCCCATGTCGCTCTGTTTCTCAGCATCCTCCGGCCGCTGTGAACTCCTTTCTCTAAATGCTCCTCGAACTTTCTTTGTACTTGCTGCTCGAAACCCTCTCTCTTTCCCCACCCCAGCACTAGGCTTTTTCCTTGCGAAGTTTCACATTCTTCCCCTCTCAGTGTAAAGGGTGCTTCCTCTGAGCGGATCTCCTTGGCCTCCCTTTATAAAATAGGCTCCCTGTGCCAGGCCACCGTTGTGTGATCCTCGCCCTCTACATCGAGACTCTATTTTCCATTTGACAGTTCTTCCTCTGGGGAAAAAACGGGGGACTTGAAAAATTGTCGTAATGCCTTTCAAATATAGTACCGCAGGAGTTGAGCCTAGTCCATTGCAGAGATAATTTGTGTAAGTTACAAGAGAAGGAAATAAAAGCATGGTTGTTCTATAGAGCTTTTGCAACTTTGTCATGAGAAATGAAGCATGCTTGTCTACAACTTTGTAATATTTCTAGTAAATAATGGAGGTGTGTCCCTTCTCAGAGCCCCAAATGAGGAAAGAAAAGCTGCCATTGGCTGCCGTTGCTGTCAGTCATTTAAAAGAGGGCGGCACTTTCCCTGTCCCCCAGGGTCCCGTGAACAGGGGTGTCCCGAGAGCTCCTCCTCCCCCATCCTCGCCCTGTTGGGTGTTCATGGGCGTGTGTTGTGAGAAGCAAAAAGGGGCTTCACTGTTTTCACTTTTCAAACAAAAAGGAAAAAAGTTCAGAAGTAGTAAGCTAAAACAATGCAACTATTATGGGATATTTTTACTTAATTAAAAAAATTCTTGCTAAAAATTATAGGAACTTCATTGAAAAAAGAACCTCTTTGACTGATGTCTGTCTCATGGTCTGCTGCATCTTCTACTCCTTGCCTTATAAAAATAGAGCCAGTTAATTGAAGTTCTGGCACAGAGAAGGGAGTATCCCCTGGCCTCTAGCCAAGAATGTCCCTCACCAACATCAGCATTCGGCACATTCCCCCAGCCCCCACCCCAGTTGCTCCCCTGTTAGAATTCAAGTCTCGTAAGATCCAAGTCCCTGTATCTTCGGGGTGCCCACCGCTGTACTGGGCGTTTGTTTGGCCATCGAATACACATTGAATGAATAAATAAATGATTCCAGTGAATTGATTATTTTTTAAAGTGGATTTGTCAGCTCTGTCCCGCTTGTGTCCTTTGAGGGAAAGTGTTGGCGAAGCATGTGGGTTTCTGGTGGGATCTTCGAGTTCACTCGGTGAACACTGAGTGCCTGTCACGGGGCCAAACCCTGGAAATGCCACCTGGACAAGATATGAGATTGATGCCCTCCAGGACCTCAGAGACTAGCAGAGGGACAGACACACGTGTGTGTGAATAACAGCAGCTCTTCACGAAAGCGTGTGCAACAGAGGCGTGTAAACACGAGCTGTCGAGGTACCACGAGGCAGAGCTTGGTTCTGCCTGGGGCACGAAAGTTCCCGCAGAGGCGGTGATGTTTATGCTGGGCTTGAAGGAAGAGGGCAGCGTGGCAGGCTAGTTAGCAGGAAAGCGCACGTAAGTGGGGAGACCTCTAAATGAATGGCATGTTTGGACAGCATTGCGTATTTTGGTGGAGTGGACTGTAAATGCTGCACTAAGAAGTTTGGATTTGATCAGAAAAGAGCCAGGGGACCTGCTTAAGTGAGGGAGGCCATGGTAAGAAACGTGCATTAGCGTGAGTCAGCACTGTGTCCTGCAGCGGAATAGCTGCTGCAGTTGGAAATCAAGCCTCTCCCTGTAATCATAGGTACTGTCAGTTCAAACAGCCTGAATTTAAAGATCATAACAAGGTATTTTCATAGAGATGAATTTTAGAATTTCCTAGAGATGAACGTTTTGCCTGAAATTTAGTAGCTGTTTTAAAATGTATTTTCCAGATGAAGACTTTGAAATTGATTTTTATGTTGAATTTTAGAAAATCTTGCAGCAAATCATTGTTTAAAAATTGTATCCAGATACATGTTACAGCATAAATCCCTGCAGAGCAAAACTTCATGAGTCTTTATGTGAAATGTAATTAAATGTTAGATTGTTCCAGATGAGTGAAATGCCCAGGTCTTTTCCCACTGTCCCTGTTAAAGGTAATGCCTCTTCATCACTTCTCATAAAGAAACAAACAAAAACCTTTCTCTTGCAGTTCCACGGCAGCCTTCAAATGACTTGTTTGAAATTTTTGAAATAGAAAGAGGAGTCAGTGCAGAAGAAGAAGCAAAGGATGATCCAGGTAGATACTTTTTGCACCCTCATAATGACATTTTATTGTTTCATGAAAATAACTTCTAAACTGTAGATTGTGTGCTATCATTTGGGAAAATTATACACCTTTTTTTTAAAAAAAAAACTCAGTTTCCTCTGTACTTAAATCAGGTGAGCAACAATAATCATGAACCATCATTTTCTTTTTACAAAATATATTAAAGTTGTATTTAAACCGTGAGAAGGAAATCATGTTTTATGAGTGATGATGTAACAAGGTCATGACTTGGCAACACTTGTGTGTTCTGTTTTTACAGACAAGGATACATGCACGATTGTACTGAGAGAGGATTCGTGTAATTTCCTTTCTATCTGATGGAAAGAAGTTCTGGGGTGTGGATAGGAGAGAAGACTTGTCATACAAATGTCCCTAGTTCACAAACTGATGTGTTGCTGTTTGTTGTTAGTGACCTGCCCATCTTTCTGCTCATTTCCTCACAGGTGTTCTGATACACAGCTGTAATTTTGACAATGGACTTTGTGGATGGATCAGAGAAAAAGACAGCGACTTACACTGGGAACCCGTCAGAGACCCTGCAGGTAAAACCATTTCGTCTAACTTTTGCTGGTACACATCTCAGTTTGGTCCTATCTGAAGACCCAAGTTCTGCTAATCAAGTGTACTGTGACACACCTCTGTGTTTACTTAACAAAGAGGGTCAAAAAAGATCACCAGCGTTTATATTCCGTTTTCTTTAAGTGAGCTAAATTTGTTAGCTCTCCATTAGTATTCAATTATGGGAGACAGGTAGTTAATTAAAAGGCCAGTGAATATCTCTCAAAAAGGCTTGGTAAATAAAACATTTAGGCTTATACTTGCATATAATTTTCAAGTTATTTTTAGTGTCCCATTCCCAGGAATAAAAAAAGTAATATTGTGGAAGGTGGTTCCTGATCATTTTTTCAATGACGTCCCCCCTGCCTTTTTTTTTTTTTTTAAGATTTGAGAGGCAGAAGGAGATGATAGAACTCATGTGAAGTTGTGATTATCTAAGAAAAATTTCACTCTATGGCCGGGCGCGGTGCCTCATGCCTGTCATCCTAGCACTCTGGGAGGCCGAGGCGGGAGGATTGCTCGAGGTCAGGAGTTCAAGACCAGCCTGATCAAGAGCAAGACCCCGTCTCTACTAAAAATAGAAAGAATTAATTAGACAACTAAATATATAGAAAAAATTAGCCAGGCTTGGTGGCACATGCCTATAGTCCCAGCTACTCTGGAGGGTGAGGCAGGAGGATCCGCTTGAGCCCAGGAGTTGGAGGTTACTGTGAGCTAGGCTGACGCCACGGCGCTCTAGGCCGGGCGACATGAGACTGTCTCAAAAAAAAAAAAAAAATTTCACACTAGCTGGGATGCTGGATAAAACAGTTATAAATTGCCACCGTTTAGTCCATAAGAGAGGGTTATGAGAAAGGTGGATTTAGACATAGTTCCTTGGAAAATTAACAGACTTTTAAATTATACAATTCTTATTAATCTAAAGGTTTAACATTTATAGCATGTTTCATCTTGTGGTTTCAGCTTTCCTCCCCTCAGTAATTAAATCTTTTATGGGTGAGGCCAACTTAATGGAAGAATAAAAAGTTGGTTTCTTTTTTTTCTTTTTACACTCCTGATTCTGGATTCTAAGAATAAAAGGTACAAGGTATGAAGGAAAAGTGCGTTATTTCATTTATTTTAAACGCCTAGTCCTTAAATACCATACCACGTATACAGACCACAAAACACACAAAGTTAACTTTACAGAGCTATGATATGTTAAACCAGTTCTTCTCAAACCCAGCATGTACAGAGAAAAGGCTGGAGGCCTTTGTAAAATGCAGGTTTTCATGCATTTTTAATAGGTTCCTTGGAAATGCCTCTGGAGGTTGTCCTCATGCACATTTCCAGGAGCAAGGCATTAAAAAATTAGCCCCCAAATGTATTTATTAGCTCTCCTAAGATGGAAATAGAAATATTTAAAAATAAAAATTTGAGGTAAGCTTTTAAAAATACACATATTCAATAAATTCAAATGGGTTTTTAGATCTTTTTTTTAGTTATAAAAGAAAATATTTAATGTGTCACACGCAGTACACTCACTCTCATTCTTGCATTACTGTCATTTAAGGTTAACTCTGAGCAGGACAACATTATAATTAACGTCACAGGTATCTGTGAAGAAGAGAGAACCAACGTACATTTAATACCTATGATGATCCCAGCTCGTTCATCATCTCATTAATTTTATTTAATCTTCTTATCTACCCCAAGAAGCAGGTAATACTGTCTTTATTTCACAAAGGAAATACCCAGACAAGTTACCTAAGGCTGCAGAGAGCCAGAGAGTGGTCGTGCGCATGGTCTGGCCAGCAGGTCACAGGCTTGTGGATTCTGCTGGACGCTGACCTGGCGTCGTCGGCTTCAAAAGGAAGGCTCTTTGACGGTCACGTAGGATAGAGTGGCGAATCACGTTTTATGGCCATAAGAATAAGTCTTTCAAGTGAGGTCCACTGGGGAGAGTAACTGCACTTATGTGTAAACAGTCTATATAGGTAGCCTATGTAAAATACTTTATTTTCTGAATTTAAACACTATATTTTAGAACCAGTTTAGTACTTTTCAACATTTTTTATTATTTGTCACATTTATAAATACTTGAATTTGTTGTGACCCCAGTTCCCCTTGCCCTCTCTGGTGGAGAAATGAGAAGAGAGTTGGAAATTGGAATGGTAGGCAAAGAAACCTGAAGTGGCCGTCGGGTGTGTTAGCGCAGGACAGACTGGAAGGAAGTGGCAGCTGCTTGGGTGGCTGGGTGAGTCCTGATGCTTGCCTCTGGGCCCTGGAAAATGCTTTTCTCGCTGGTCCAAGTTTTTGCCAAGAACTTGGATAAACTGGATACTGAACTTTAATATTTGGTATTAAAGACAAACTGACTCAACTGCGGTGGACTTGAGCTGGAGAGAGAGTGTCACTGTGGGCCAACATGACCAGCATTCAGAATAGTACCCGGTCGCAGTGAAGAGCGCAAAATCCAGTGGGGATGAAGACAAGGTCTGGCTCGTTGTCTAGACACCAGCCACACCGCTGAGGGACGGGGACGATGTCACTTAGCACCAAGCGTGGAAGACTTTACAGTTTTAGTGGAAAATGAAACCCATGTGAGTGAGCCCTGTGACATCACTCCCCAAAAGATGGTCCATTTCCATAGAAATGTGGCATTGTTTCATAATGGAAAATTCACTTTCGTTAAGTGGTTAATCCACTTTTGAGGGTTCTTTCTAGTCTGAGAAGAATAGAGTTAATTGTACGGTACTCCAAGGGGAAGGTTATTTTCACATTCAAAGCCTGTGAAAAGTAGGTGGAGAACTAGGATGTTTAGGCTGGAGAAGAAATATTAGAGCAGGGTGGCTTTTCAAATAATCAACCAGGGTTAGAGTTGTGCTCTGTGACCACAAGGGGGTGAGAAGTGGGATCAACTGGTGAACACTATAGGGAGATTCATTTTGGCTCACCCTCAGAAAGAACTTTCTGCAAGAACTGGCTCAAAAGAGAACAGGCTGCATGGAGGAGTGAGCTCTGTTGGTGGAGGCGTCTGACTGGGTGGCATCCAGCAAATGTTATGAAAGAATTTTGAGCATCAGAGAAGGGTTGGATTAGAAAACCTCCTAACCCAGCTCTGAGAGCCTCCGATTCAGAATGGAATCCCAAGGAAATTGGTGAGCAGTGTTCTAGCTTGGAAAAAAAAGAAAGAGAAGACTAAGAGATGGAGATGGCAGGGCGTTGGAAGAAAGTGGTAGGAGTGCCTGGCATCTGCCAGGAGGGAACTGCAGAATATATTTCTAGAATATGGTGGGGAAGTTTAACCAATTTCTGATGAGAAATACTAATAAAGCTTACCTTTTCGTGCCTACTTTTCTTCTAGGAAGTTCAGGTGTGTGTATGTGTGCATATCATGTAAAGGCTAGAGAAGAATATAAGTAATTTAATAAATTCTGTGTATTATTTAACTACCAAGCTAATTATTTACTTCTTTCTATCTAGATTATACCATTTGTAAAAATATATATTTGGATGTCCAATTATGACTGATTTTAACAGTGTGCAGTTCTTATCCAAGATCCAGATTTGCACATGTTCTTATATGCTACTATTTCTAAGAAAACTCTCAATTAACTAAACTTACAACCTTGAGAAGCAGCTGCAAAATGAGTGCCTTTGTGACTGCCCTTCTGGTACTGTGAGGTCTTGCTCACATTTGGTTTCGAACTTCGTTGTGAGATGTGAAATGAATACATTCTTCTAAGAAATGGGAAACTGTGCTGCCAACAGCCATGGAGGTGTCTGCTGCGGGCAGGTAGTGTGGCCCTGAGGACACCCCTTCTCCTGTGACTGTCCAGGGTAGACCTGGGGCCCTTTTTCTGGATCCCTGATGTCTGGAGAACAAGGGTTAAAGACACCTGACTCAGCACTCTGCTGCTGATAGCTAAGCAATTTACTTAAATATGTATCAGGCATGCCAGCATGTACATGCAGATATGTCTACAAAATTCAAAACAGTATTTTAAAGTACACGTAAATGGAGAACTACATCAACAATGAAAATGAAAGCTCCCTGCCATCACCTGGTCCCATTCACCTCCACAGATGCAGACAGTTTCTTGGTTATCTTTCAAGAGTTACTAATATATTTGTGCACATAGTGGCATCCTCTTCTGTACCTTGCTGTTGTCACTTAATGATACTATCTTAAGAGTTAACAAGAAGAGGCCGGGCGCAGTGGCTCACATCTGTAATCCCAGCACTCTGGGAGTGCTCGAAGGTCAGGAGTTTGAGACCAGCCTGAGCAAAAGCGAGACCCCGTCTCTACTAAAAATTGAAAGAAATTAGCTGGCCAACTAAAAATATATAGAAAAAATTAGCCGGGCATGGTGGCGCATGCCTGTAGTCCCAGTTACTCAGGAGGCTGAGGTAGGAGGATCACTTGAGCCCAGGAGTTTGAGGTCGCTGTGAGCTAGGCTGATGCCATGGCACTCTAGCCTGGGCAACAGAACGATACTCTGTTTAAAAAAAAAAAAAAAAATTAACAAGAAAAACACGGACTTTGAAGCCAGAAAGCCTGGGCTGAAACCCCAAACCACCACTTCGCTAGCGCTGACCTTCCAAGTAAGTTCTTACCCAGGGATAATCCGTAGTACCTGCTACACGTACATCAGCATTTCACGCAGTGGCCGGCCTGCTTCCTTACTGACCACCGCCGCTCCACCTCCAAACTCTTTAGATGTTGTGATGCTTTAAGTGGAATAAAAATATCTAATATAGTTTTATGTTTATATATAGCCAGGATTTTGGAATCAGAAGTGAAAATTTTATTTCATAAGTAAGTTCTTTGGGAGGCTGGATCAATTTTTCCCTTAGTTGTTGTTCCAACTTTGTAATATTATTACCAACAGAAAGAATTCTTCATATTAAAAAAAAAAAAACAAAAGTAGAAAAGAAAAAAACTCATGCCCACAGAGCAGCTCTGTAGAGGAAGAACACTTGTAACCTCATTTGTCATGTTTTAAATGTTAGAATTTTAAATACAAATACAAAAGGATTATTTGAATCTTTTATTAGGATGCTTGGGTTTGTTAGGTTGTCTTATTTGCAAGCAGCATCTACCAGAACATTCCATGGGGACTTAAGATAATGTTTGTTTTCTTAAAACTTGCAGGCTAAGTGCTATAACCTTATGTTCTAGTCTTAACCAGAATACCTGTGATGATTCAAAAGCTAACTTTACAGAGAGACTTTTAAAGTTCATGTAAATGTTTCAGCCCCAAATATTGTTTGGATTAATTTGTGGGGGAAGGGGGCGGGCAGGTGGGAGGGGCAGATAAATTGTGTGTTTGTGTTTTGTGATTCAAATGCATGAGTCAAGGACCAATTTCCTTGCAGTTTTTTGCTGTATTCTTGGAACATTATGATTATTATTATTCATTTATTCAACAAATGTCCTTAAACACCTATTGCATGCTGGGAGTGTAACGGGAGGGCTGGGGCGAGGGTTGGTTCTGACTTGGCGTGTTCACGGCTTCCTGGGGGCAAGGGCACGTGGCTGGCACATTCTGAGTACACGGAAATCACTCGTGACCTACGAGAGCCCAAAGGGGACTTGGTGGAGGGAGAGCCACTTCCTCTACCAATAAGAGGACACCCCAGATCTGAACTGTGTCTTATGTAAATTAAACATAAGAAGGAACTTACAAGCGATGGCTTATCTTTCAACTGAAAAATAAATGGGGTTCCTACCAAAATACATACACATGTTCAGCATTCCAGCTGTGTTTTTCCTATGGAAAAATCGGTGTTGAAACATACAGTGTGTTTTCCAGTTGGATGAGATAAAACAGCCTGAGAGAGGAATGTCATTTGTACATGGATTGAGTTTCAAAATACCACTTATAAAACTTTCTCTTGAGAAGCAGCATTTCTCACTTCACTTCCCCTTGGAGTTTTTTTTAATTGCAGTTTCCCTAACAACAGAGGGAAGCAAACTCTGTAGCCCTTGGGCTTTGAGCAGATCATCCAAGTGATGTGTCTAAAGAGAAAGTTTTTATTAACATTTTGTGTTCATGTATATGTAATAGAATATATTTGTGAAATAAAGGTAATGTTATAGATTTGTTTTAATATAAAAATGTTTTAAATGACTTACCGCCAAATAAAATTGATGCCCCACGAAGATGTGGAGGTTTCCAGAACACCTTTGTGTCTTCCTGGGCTTGGGTATACACCCGTGTGGGAGGCATCCTAAAGACCCTTCTGTAGTTGGAGATTTTAAAAAGTGGCGGGAGGAGAGAACAGATAGTTACAGGGCCTTTACATCACCATGTGCTTTACTGCGCAGAGGTTAATCGGGCATATAGAAAATTTTTCCTGGAAATTTAGGGTCAGTTCTTGCAAACCACCCAGACGGCTTGGCAGGGGGTGTTGGACAAGATAATCATACAGTGGTGAGGCTCCGAAGGTGCTGGATGAACGCGTGCGGCTTGTGCCTGCGTGTGTCTGAGCACGTGCACCGGAGGCACTCGCGTTTGGATCACTGAGCGTTGTGTCTTTGGCATCACTTCTCTCCATGGGCACAGTTGAGTCAGTGTTTTCTGCGAACAAAAACCATAGACTTCCAGACAGGCATAGAAATAAGTCATGTTTTCTCCTTCACAAATCTGGAAAATACAGCCTTTACAAACGATACGCCGGAACCGCTGCCCGTGCCGCCTGCGCCAGGCAGGGAGACGCGCGGACACGGCCTGCTCTTGCCGTTCCAGGTGGACAGTATCTGGCAGTGTCGGCGGCCAGAGGCCCGCGCGGAAGAGCCGCTCGCCTCGTGCTGCCTCTCGGCCGCCGCCTGCACTCGGGCGCCCTGTGCCTGTCGTTCCGACACCGGGTGACCGGGCTGCAGGCGGGCGCGCTGCAGGTGGCCGTGCGGAGACTGGGCGCGCCGGGAGCAGCGCTGTGGGGCCGGCGCGGCGGCCGCGGCTGGAGGCAGACGCACATCAGCCTGCGAGGCCCCGACCTCCGGAGCGTGAGTAGACACCGGGGAGGCGGGGCCTGGAAAGTTCTCCCTTCCCGGGGAGCCCTGGGGTCTGAAGGCGAAGAGGCCTGGCCCTGTGAGTCCAGGCCCAGAGAGTGGTCTGCGGGTTTCTCTGGGCTGGGTGACTCTGTTCCTTGTCTCTCCCGAAATCCGTTTCTGCTGCTTCGTCCCTCTTCATTGCAACCTGTGACCTCCACCCCCCCACACCCGGGTGAAAACCACTATTTTTAATGAAAAAGTATTTAGGACCAGAAAAAGGGGAACCCACAGAAACTTCAAAGGGCAGGGGTGGTGAGCTTGCCTGCTTTTCCCTTTCCTTAAATTCCTTACACTTCCAACTTTCACTACCACAAATTACCCTGGAGGTGGTTCTTTTTTCTCTTCTGAAATGTTTCTTTAAAGCTCAGTTATGTTTTTCTTTGTGTCAGAGATTATAGTTAAGCAGCCCAGGGTGGGAACCCCGAACCATAATTGGCAAGCGCTATTGTATTCAGGACAGGATGTAGGAAGTGCTTTGATTGAATCTATAAATTAGATCTTAAGTAATCAAGTCATAGGTGGCAACAAAATGTTGTACAACATCCCACCAAAATAACAAACGCATTTGGGAAAATGTCTTCTTTACGTTGGTGCTTGTAAAACTTGCTGTTAGGAGATTCTGCCTCTATGCCTGTAAGTTTCTAGAAACTATCTTAGAAAGAAAAGATAGATTCCATGAATACAGCTTTAATAGGGTACTCGGATTTTGTTTAATTCTTTGATATTATTCCTTAAAGTTTTTCTCAACATTTACGTTGTTTGGAGAAATAAAACAAGATAATTGTTTCAAATCATAGTATCGAAAGGTTTTTCTCCTGTTTTAAAAGGAGCAAGGATGCTCTATAGAAGATAACATACAAGAATAGTGAAAATTTTTGGTTTTTACATAGGTAAAACAACAGTGGGATTGGATCATGGCGTTTGATTCTCTTCCATCTTGGGCAGTAAAACTGTATTACCCGAATGGAAGAACTAAGAAACACCTAAGATAGGCTGCGTGACTATGATCTTTCAGATCTTTGGCTGTCACTATCTGCACCTTTGTATTCCATCACACTCTTCTTCTAACCCTGGTAATCTTTGACGAAAGTGCTCACTTCGTAAACATTCCTGGATTGACTTAGTCTACGGTTTAGAACGGCTTCTTTAAGAGTGACTGACGCTGAGCAAGGTGGTCTGAGGATTTAAGTTTCTGCTGAAAGACAAGCCTCGGGTGACGAGGCAACTGTGTGCTGGTCCTTCCTCCTGTTCGATAAGTTTGCTATTTAGCTCTGGGGAAGGTTTGCCTTTATTTTGCGTCCCAAGTGAGCATGGCACAGGGGCAGAGGGGGCTTGACCGGTATGTGCCTTCTCCCCCCAGGTCATCTTCAAAGGTGAAAAGAGGCGCGGCCACGCTGGGGAGATTGGACTGGATGACGTGAGCCTGAGAAAAGGCCACTGCTCGGAAGAACGCCAACAACTCCGAAACTAGCTGTGAACTCCTGTGTCGCTCCTCTTCTTTTTCCAACCCTCCTCTTCTCTCGTCTTCTCCCCCTCATCAGGCCTAGGAGAAGAGTGGCTCAGTGGTCGGGAGGAAGTCTGGGGGGTGGCCAGGTCTTGCTGGCCTGCTTTTGTCGGTCCCAGTGAACAGTGACACCCTCCTCGAAACACAGGTATCTGTAGACACATCGAAGCCATTGCTGGACGTTGCCTTCCATCCGGTGTCTCTTTCTGGAAGGCCTCTGGCATGTATGACCTGTGCCATCCTTCACCTGGTTGCAAGGTGCTCCTTGTAGCAAATTATGGGAGCAAATTAAATGATGGGAGAAGTTATCTAAAGAAATCTGTGCATATGGCCATTATGTTATCTGTTCAGTGTGTTGTACCATGAGTAGTATTGACTTCCCTTAAGATACAGTGTACTGCGTGCTTGCGAAATGGGTTTATCCTCTTCACCTAGGTTAGTTCTGGCCTGACCTGAACTCTTTTACTGCCATTCACTTTATAAAATAAGGGTGTGTAACATACCAAGATGCATTTATTGTTATCTGTATTTTTCTTTTAAAGACAATTATGTAGAGTGGGCACGTAACCCTTCATTAGTACTATTGTGTTTTGTGTAAATGTGCTATTAAGTTTTGACGTGTTCCCAATATTTGCAGACTCTAGCTGCAAGGTAAAGGGCAGCTTGTGATCTCTTGAGTTAAAAAATAACACGGTGAAATGTCATCCGGTTACATGACCTTATATTGGCAGCAAGAGAAAACTGGCAGAGGTATCAGGTTGTGATAGTGGAGTGATGAATTTTTTTTAATAGCCTTGAGTTTGATCTTTGCAAAGGATAATAAACCATTTCAGGAGATAAGAAACTGCAGTTAATATATAAAACCTTCACTGTTTCAAGTTGCACTTGTAAGCCAGCAGCTTTTTCCATCAGAACACGGGGCTCTCTGGCAGTCTGTAAGCTTTGTCCAAGTTTTGGTTGTTTTGGAGAAAGGATCCTATGGAAGGAAGCAGAGTGAGAGGAAGCATAGGGGAAATTCCACCGGAACAGATTTTCATGCAAAGTGTTAAATCCAAGTGTAGGCAGGTGTAGCTCATCACTTACGTGCTACGTGGGGAGTCCCGTGCATTGGGACTAGGACTCGCACACCCTAGAGCAGTGGGACAGGATGGGGATTCTAAGATCCGTGAAGCCCAACTGTATTTCCTCTCTGCATATTTCACGTTTATATTTAAAAATAATGGGACTTTTAAAAGGCAACTTACTCCTGAGGCTTTTCTTAATTTCTGATTAAGTAACCAAAATATTTTCTGCTGTTTTTGCCAGGAATCACAAAGATGATTAAAGGGTTGGGGAAAAAAAAGATCTATTTTGAAAAATGAAAGGAACTGGTATTATTCAGCCTGGAGAAGAGAAGACTGAGGGGCAAACCATTGATGGTTTTCCAGTGTATGAAGGGTTGGCACAGAGAGGGTGGCAGCCAGCTGTTCTCCACATGCACTAGGAACAGAGCAAGAGGAAACAGACTTAGTCTAGAGTATGAGGGATCATTTCTGGGCAGGGACAGTTGTTAAATTACAATCCTTTACTAAAAAAAGAGGTGTGAAAATCTTATTCTCCTCCCTGCCCCTACTCAGCTTTTTAAAAATTAGATAAAAACTTATCTATTTAAGATGGTTAAAGATGTTCTTACCTCAAGGTAAAGTAACAGATTACAGAATCTCCCAAAAGCTGTTTTGATCCTGTTACTGGTATAGAATGAAAATCTTCAGAACCAAGTACTTTGGACTAGGCTCGAATTCAGACATTTCCCTCTTGACCTCTTAATGAAGAGGAAAGAGCCTACCAACTGCTAAGCTCACTAAAACGTCTTTCCTTTTATGGCAAACTGAGCAGTATTTAAGCCAAAAGAAAAAAAAAAGTCACCAAAAACTATTTATTCCAAAAGAGAATAGGATGGACAGATATTTTAGTATCTCCGTAATGTCCTAATGTGGTGGTGTTTTAAAATTGTTTTTCGTGGTACAAGTATAAACCTTTCGCTTGCTCGGTGGATGATGTTTCATTGTTTTTAAAGACACCAGGATCGTGCACAGTTCAGAGAGAT
The DNA here is from genome assembly GCA_963574885.1 of Lepilemur ruficaudatus. Classification (NCBI taxonomy): domain Eukaryota; kingdom Metazoa; phylum Chordata; class Mammalia; order Primates; family Lepilemuridae; genus Lepilemur; species Lepilemur ruficaudatus. The sequence continues at coordinate 4,109 of CAUYRT010055624.1, read as the reverse complement.
CTTTGTCTGGTGCTTTCTCTCTGCGCTGTGTGTGACGAGTTAACTTGGCCACTGGAGCGAGCGCCCTGCCCGACGCCACGAGGCCCTTCCTTCGCCTGCGCAGCGGGAGTCAGTTTCTCTTGGCAATCGCAATCTCCCAAGTCCCACAAAATAGTCATGTTTTCTGAACCATAGGTACAATAGAAGGTCTTTTGTCATTGACCATGGTAGAGGCAGGGCGGGAGGCAGAATATAAATCATTAAGCCTTTGAGTAGAGGCAGAGACGATGGCCTGAGATCCATTTTTAATGATCCATTTCCTTTTTGGTCGTATAACTGCACAGCTGAAGACGAAAGGGGAAAATAATTGAAAATTTTACTTTTAGGTGCCAATAATGTATTGCACTAAACTGATGGCAGAAGTTATCCAAAGTACTGTATCACATCTTGTTTATTATTTAATGTTTTCTAAAGTGAAAAATGTTAGTGGTTTTCCAAACGGCCAAATAAAAGCAATTCTTTGTAAATAAAAACAGTTAATTCTACCAGGTGTCTATTCTTGTTGTTTTTTGTGACTGGGAACAAAGTATTGAGGTAGTTAAATGATGTTTCACAAAAGCCATCTAGAGTAGGACCCCCTTACTGCTTGGAAGATTGGGGACAAATTGCCTGTAGGATCACGTTTTCTAGGTTATAGACACCTTTTTCATCAGCAGGCTCGGGGAAAGAGGTCACAAGAGCATTGTAACCCACGTCGTGCCTTAATAACTTGCCTTAGTTATGTTTTATTATCTTGTTGTAAACATTTTCTCCAAGTTCTTTTATGGAAAGGCAAGGTAACTATAGTAGGTAGATATAAATATATGAATTATAAGTGAAAAGTCTTTTTACTAGTGATTATGTTAATTTATAACATTTTACTCATACTCCAATAACCTCTCCAGATGGATAAAACAACTATAAAGGAATAAAATAAAATTATGCAAGAATAAAATCCTCAGGCAGAGTTACAAAGACTACATGCTCAACGGCATCTCTCCAATCCTGAGAACTCTGCAGTTGAGCGAATCAATTCTTGAATAAACACATAATTCAAGCAAAAAGTAAAGCAAAGCTGGGTGTTTCCTTGTCTCAGGGTTCCTTCCTAATCATCCCTCTGAGCTCTGAGCAGCCCAGGTTTTCTGCATGTGTTAATCGAGCAGTTAAACTTCTGAAGCCCGTTGGGGGCTGGGATTGGGGGGAGCATTGATTTACTGGGCAGATTCTTAAAGGCTGACCAGCGTGAGTGGCTCTGGGCTCCCAGGGAGCAGCTTCCGCTTGTGGGGTTCAATCCAGAGAGGGAGACGGACGTTTCTCAAAGTCGTATAAGTCAACGCAAAACTGCTGTTCTGAAAGCATATGGGGCCTTGGCGGTTCTGAGAGCACGGCGGGTTTCGGGATCCTTACCCGCTGTTTTCCAAACCTTAACGTACATGGGATCACCTGGAATCTTGTTAAAATGCAGCTTTTCATTGGGTGGATCCGGAGTGGGTTTTCGAATTCTGCATTTCTAACCAGTTGCCGGGTGATGCGGGTCCTGGGGCCACAGTGTCAGGGCAGGGCAGGAACGATGAGGCACCGGGGGGATGGGGCCATCGCTGGAAGGCCCGCCCGCTGTTGCACGCTCTACACGCTTAAGAATTCAGTAAGTCCCAGTGTGTTTTTTTCTTGCAAACAACTTATTTTTTGAGCATGGATGATTTAAGCTTGACCACCTGGTGCAGAACGTTGTTTTATCTAACAAACGGCAGGGCCTTCAGAATAGGGAGGTCGTCATTGAGGATGCTGAAATGTGAGGCAGTGATCTAGGAGGTCTACATTTTAGCAGACGAAGGGACGTTCATAAATTGGAGATAATTTAATAGAAATGTTTTTCGGAACTCCAGGATGCAGAAACCTGAAGTTACAGTAGAGGTTCCAACTCGATTTTTCTGGGGTTAATTCATGAAAAGCTAAAAATTGAGCCCTCACTCATAATCTGATCATTGAATTTCTAAGAGTAGAGATTACCTGCCTTTAGGGTCTGTTCCACTGTTTCGTGCAGAGTTTCATGGTCTAGAGCAAGCCCTTTTGGTGTTCTAGATCTGCCTTCAGAGGGTCTCTCTGTGGAATTATCTATAGCAGTTGTTTCCAACCGGGGACAGTTTTGGCCCTCAGGGGCATTTGGTGATGCAGGGAAACATCGTCAGTCGTCATGACTTGGGGTGCTACTGGCATCTCGTAGGTAGAAGCCAGAGAAGTCACTTAACATCCCGTAAAGCACAGGACAGCTCCACACAGCAAAGAATGATCTGGCCTAGAATGTCAATAACAAGATTGAGAAACCCTGATCCAAATGAGTGATTCTAAAGTGATGATTTTCAAAGAGTGGTCCCCGAACTAGCAGCACCTGTCCTGGGAATGTGCTAGAAATGCAAATTCTTGGCTTCTATGTCCAGCCAACAGAATCAGAAACCTAAGGTTGGGCCCAGGAATCTGTGTCATAACAAGCTCTCCAGGTGACTCTGATGTGCTTTACAACGAGACTGTTTCCTTATTAACTGTTTTCCACCACCTGGCTAGAAAGAGTGACTTGCAGGAGACCAAGTTTCGAGGCCATACTCCCACCGTCTCACTCTTTAACTCTGAACTTTCAACATCATGACTCTTCAAACGTTGCTCTTTCGGAGGCTGCTCGTACGTTGTAAGATCTCGTACGTAGCCCAGGGCTCGATCTGCCTGTATCATTACATCCACAGCACTTGGCAGCAGTGATTAGCACTTCTGATCTCCCCCAAAATCCTCTGTTCCCTGGCTTCCTCCAGCCACGGTCCCACCCTGCCACCCGTTTACTGGAAGCTCCCAGGAGACGTCGTAGTGGAGCCCCAAGCTTTATTAATTAGTTTATCCTTTATCTCCCCTCTCTTCCTTTCCTTCCCTGCTGCTTTTGAGTAATTCCCTCCTTGTCTGAATGAAAGCACTGACATCAGTTTCAGTGATCCTTGAAATCTGTCAGTGGTTTTCTTTTTTGCTTATTTATTTAAATCGTGGACAAATTCTAAAAATTTCACCTTTGAAATAGTTCTTCTCTCTTCCCCACCAATCAAAAGTGTGAAATATTTGGGATGACTTTTTTAAAATTTAAAATTAAAAGGATGAATTGTTCTATCATGATTTAATTCATAAGGCATTTTAGATAATGAGTCGATAGTACTGTTCTATTGCAGCACTATTCATAATAGCCAAGATATAGAATCAACTTAAATCTCCAACATATGAGTAAAGAAAATATGGTGTATATACATAGTGGAATACTATTCATAAAAAAGAACGAAATCCTGTCATTATCAGCAACATGAATGAGCCTGGAGGACATTATGTTAAGCAAAATAAATCGGGCACAGAAAAACAAATATCATGTGTTCTCACTCATGGGGGAGCTAAAAAGTTGTTTTAAGTTCATGGCAGTAGAGTGTAGAATGGTGGTTATCAGAGGCTGGGAAGGGGAAGATAGGGAGAGGTTGATTAACAGATACAAAATACAGACAGGCTGGGCGGGGTGGCTCCCCCTGTAGTCCCAGCACTTTGGGAGGCTGAGGCAGGAGGATGCTTGAGCCCAGGAGTTTGAGGCTGGAGTGAGCTGTGATTGCACCACTGCACTCCAGCCTGGATAACAGAGCTAGACCCTGTTTCTAAAAAAATAAAGCTAGATAGGAATGTGTTCTGGTGTTCTGCAGAACTGTGGGTGAATATGGTTAGCCATAATTCATTGCACATTCTCAAAAAGCTAGAAGAGAGGATTTTGAATGTTCAAAACACAAAGAAATGATAAATGCTTGAGGTGATGCATATCCTGCTGTGGCCCCTTCTGGGGGAGGAGAAGTGAACACAGAAGACAGACAACAAACGACAGACACACAAAGACGGTACAAGACTGCAGCAGCCCCTGCTTGCAGCATCTTTATTTTTAACACTGTTCTTTTGGCATCTGTCCCAGTCTACCCCAACTTTTCCCACCGCTATTTTCTGTTTCCAGGATGTTTTCATCTCAGCATGGACTGGTTCTCACCGCTCTGCCTCAGGGAGTTGAAAATTGCGTCTCCTCCTTTGCC
>CAUYRT010055623.1:0-21909 GCA_963574885.1 Lepilemur ruficaudatus | reverse complement strand
AATTAAATGATTTTCAGTGAATTTACCGAGATGTACAGTTAATCACATAAATCAGTTTTTGAGGAATTCCCTTCCCCTATTGAGACCCCTAATTCCGCTCCCCAACTACTTTTCAAGCATGTCCCACCCTTCTCATTCTATTTTATCAGGGATGTATAATATTGATGTCTTATTAGTGGTGATATTAAACTTGATCACTTGGTTCAGGTAGTGTTTTGCTGGTTTTCTCCACTGTTAGGTTACTATTAATATATTTCCCTTTGTAATAAAATGTCTTGGAGGAGATACTTTGAGACTATAAAAATATTCTGTTTCTCCTCAAACTGTCATGAACTAATTCTAATGTCAACTGGTAGATATCTTGCCTACAACAATTTTTACTGTGGTGTTTTAATGATTTTCTATTTCCTTCATTTCTTCTACGATTATTAATAGAGTTTCTTCTACAAAAAAAGATCCGTCCCTTCTCCCCCATTTATTTATTCCATTCTTTATTTGTATCATTATAGACTTGTGGATATCTATTTTATTCTTTGGGTTATAATTCAGTATTACTGTCATCTATTTTATTGCTCAAATTCCTCTACCTTTGGCCATTGGGAGCTCTTTCAGGTTGATGCCTGTGCTCTTTTGACAGTCACATCCTTTTTTGAACAATTCCTTAATTTCTAACACTACAACATGGCCCAGGTATGACTACGTCCTCTAATTGGTTATAAAAACTATTGATTTTACATGTTAACTTCATAACCTACTACCTTACTGGATTCTTTTACTGCTTGAGTTAGTTTTATCACCAATTTTTCTATAGTTTTCAAGATATAGTACCATATCATCTGCAAACAGTTTTTTGCATCTTCTTTACCAAGTCTTATATCTCTAAATGGGTTATCTTGTTCAATTGCATTGGCTAATACATTTACTAGTATTCTGAATAGTAATGGAGATAGTGGGCATGTCTGTTTTCTTCCTGAAATTAGTGGAAATTTAATGGGGAAAATGTTTCCCCATTAAATAGAATACTAGGTTTAGGACTAAGATATTTACATTTTATAATGCTAAGAAAATATCTTACAGTTGCTATTTTCTTTAATGTTTTTATGACTGGGTGTTAAATTCTGTTAAAGGTTTCTTCAGTGTATATGGAAAAATATAATTTTTCCTTAGATACATTAATACACTATATTATTACATTTCATAACACTGAAACAAATTTATATTTCTAGGATGACTGTCACTTGGTCATGATGCATATATTCTCTTAGTACGGTATGGTATTCTGTTTAATAATATTTTATTTAATATTTTTCTATCATATTCATGAATGATATTGATCTGTCGTTTTCTGTTATCTTGATCTTGTATCAGTGTTATATATGCTTCATAAAAGGAATTAGGATATTTTCCTTCCTTTCCAAGGTTCTAGAATAATCTGAAAATTACTGGGAGTATCTGGTACCTGTGAAACCATCTGCACCTGTTCCTTTTTGGATGAGGTAGTTCCTTAATAATTTTCTCTACTTCTTCTATGGAAATGAATCTCTTTATGGGATCTATTTTAGTAATAGTATTTCCATGGGAAATTATTAATGTTATTTAGGTTTTCAAATTTATTCGCAGAGGCCACAAAGTACAGGCAGTCCCACTTTGCACGGCAGTGTGGGACCATAAAAATGATAATGCATGCTGAAACCATGAAAAGCAATTTTAATAATTAATGAGGGCCATGTGCAGTGGCTCATTCCTGTAATCCCAGCACTTTGGAGGCTGAGGCGGGAGGACTGCTTGAGGACAGGAGTTTGAGACTAACCTGGGCATCACAGTGTGACTCCATCTCTACAGAAAATAAAAAAAATTAGTTGGGCACGGAAGTGCATGCCTGTAGTCCCAGCTACTCAGGAGGATCACTTGAGCCCAGGAGTTCAATACCAGCCTGGGCAACACAGAGAGATCCTGTCTCTTAAAAAAAAAAAAAGTAGGTTGAACAATGCTTGTCTCCTTCTTATCACACAACTTACAATATGGAACAAGTATCTGAGATGTAATGCTTTCATTTTCATTATTTTTAAAAATCTACAATTCAGTTTGTATTTCCCCTTTTTACCCAAGAGTTGTTTAACAGAAAGTTTTTAAATTTAGATGTGGAAGAATCTTTGTTTTTGTAATTTCTGATTTTACTGCATTGTGATCAGAGTACTATTTATAATATTTCTACTTAATGGAAATTACTGATGTTTTCTTTGTGACTTAATATTTGATCATATTTTGTATATGTACCAAGTTATTTGAAGAAGGCGTATTGCCTATTTTTTTTTTTTAAGAGACAGGGTCTCACTCAGTTGCCCAGGCTGGTCTCGAACTCCTGGCCTCAAGTGATCCTCTTGCCTTGGCTTCCCAAAGTGCTGACTGAGATTACAGGGATGAGCCTCCACACCTGGCCTATTTATACATATACTTTTTAATTTAGGAAGGTTTGTAGTTTTATTCCAGTTGTTATCCTTTATACTTACAACTTTAAAAAATTTCCCTAGTCTCATTCTCTTTTTTAACCTTTTACTAACTGGTTTTTGAGTTTTTATCACTATCAGTAAACTCCCTTAAGGGAGAGGGGGATAAGAATGATATATGTACTATGGAACTCAGTGAGGTCTCAAACCGCATCCCTGGAAGGGAGCCCTAGCTGTGTGGAAAGTTCAAATGTCAGAGGTAGGTGATGATGCTATGGGTACAGCTACAACTTGGGCTTATATTATCCTCTGGTTCAACAGGCCCCTGAGTAAAAAGGGGCACAGAAATGTGTTCAGTACCCTGGAAACATGACTTAAATGGTTGTGGCAGCCTCAGCTTTTGTGATTCTGCCTTTTCAAAAACAGAAAAGTATATTATGAGTTAAGCTAACCTGGCAATGATATCAGCAATGAAGGTCTAATAACATAAGCAATGAGGGAACACTTTAACACAAAAGCATATATACCTTGGTCTATATCTCACCAAGATATAGACCTGAAAAAAAATCAAACCACCAATTGCAGGTGGAAGATAAATGTGTCCACATTTCCAGAAGATCACAGGAACAGACGCTATTAAGCAAACATTTTAGCCTTTAATGCTCATAAAGGCTCTCTGAGGAGAAACACTGTCCAAGTTCTGTATAACATGAAAGTAAAGGCACAAAGCATGATCTAATAAAGCAATTAATTCTCAGTGGGTGCAGTTGTGTTTAAACTGACATCGCTTCTCAGAGTATAGGACTGAATAATCATATAATCAAATGATGTCATTTAAATGAATAAGGGCTCATTCCATTTCCTACTTTGCAGGGAGAACTCTATAAATGCTTGTTGGTTTCACTTACAGAAAATTTAGAGTTAATAATATAACCTGAGCAAATTAGGAAAAGAAATCTACCTTAAACATGCTGGTTGGCCAGGTAGCAACAAAATGACCTTCCTACCAAGAATCCTGGCCAATTAAAGTTAATTGGGCGCTGCACAGGGAAAAAGCTAAGTCTACAGAAAACAAAAACTGGTGGTTTATTACATAATACTTTGTGTAAGTGGGTAAGAAGGGATCATAGACATATCCATTTAATGTGTTTTGCACAGAGCTCAGTGTTCTGAGTGACTAGTGGGAGACACTGAATTACCATTTTGCTTAACACTCGGATCCATTCCTGTAAATTACTAGAGTGCCTTTAATGAGCCAGCAGTTAAGTAGTGGTGGCAATTTACAACTGTGCCAAACTACTGTCTTCGGGAAAGAAAGTGCTGTGGTAAATCCTACCTTAGATCTGGAAAGAATGCTAGAGTCAAGGATTTATCAGTATCCTGAAGTATTTTATTATTTTCCAAGTGATATTCTTTTCTGTGAGGCAAACGTGATAGCCACTATACTACGGGAAATGACCACTATACTATGGGAAATCTTTACAAAATAGATTGCAAAATCATGCTTTGAGCTTAATAATGCCGTACCATAGAATCACAAAGCATAAGCCATAACTGCTTATGAAATCTGTTCTATATAAGAACAGATAATCTGGTCTATCTAAGCCTAGATACATATCATAGTGGGTTAAATGGTGACCCCCCCAAAGATACGTCCATATTCTAATTCCCAGAAACTGTGGATGTTACCTTATTTGGAAAAAGTCTTTGCAGATGTAATTAAGTTAAGGCCATTCAGATGAGGAGATCATTCTGGAACATCCAGGTGAGCCCTAAATCCAATGACAAGTATCCTTACAGGAGAAAGGCAGAGGAAGATTTGAAACAGAAGAGGAGGAGGCAGTGTGACCATGGAAGCAGAGATTAGATATGTCCACATATCAGTGAATGCTGACATCCACCAAAGGCTGGAAGAAGCAAAGAACAGAATCTTCCCTAAAACTTCCGGAGGGAGTGCAGACTGGCTGATTTTGGATTTCTGGCCTCCAGAACTGTGAGGGAATAAATTCCTGTTGTTTTAAGCTACCTAGTTTGTAGTAATTTGTTACAGCAGCCCTAGGAAACTAATACACGTTTACCAAACAGAAGAGTAACTAGAAGTCTCTAGACAAAACAAAGAGATACAAAGGCAGAGGCCAGTGAAATCTGGTCCTTGTCTATGGCTTCAGAAATACCTAAACCTCCAAAAAAGAGGCACTCTGTAAAGTCTGGGAAACTTGAACTGAACACCAACAAACTTATACCTGTTTTTATTAAGCAAATGAAAGCTAAATCCAGTGACTATTATAATTTCTCTTCCCCTTTAGAGAAAAACAGTAGACATATGACAAGCCTGATTTCAATTTTACAAACTAGCCAAATTAAACAGCATCAGATCCAAGTTTTCTAGAGAAGAATTTTTACTCAAGGCAGAGTGTGAGAGTCTGCCTTATCTTGCTATAGAAGTCAAACATCTCAAGCATGAGGCAGAACATAAAATGTTGAAGAGGGGATGGTAATGTAAGTTTAGCACTCAAGCAAGTATCTGCAAAGTGATATAAAATATATTTACTAAACTGGTCTCATGAACTTGCTCCTGATAAGAAAAGGCATTTTTAAGGTTTTTAAACTGAATACAAACAAGATAACTACAGCATATCCTGGTAAGTGATGTGAATTTTATACACATAGAGTGGCACACACATTTGTATATATTTTCATAAAGAAACAAAAGGATAAACCAAAAACTTAAAATAACAGTTAACTCCGCAGAGGGGGGAGAAAACAGAGAGGGAAGAGAGACAAAAGCTGGATCTCTCTGAATGTATTTTGTTTTACAGTTTAAAGTTTGAACTAGGCAAATATTTTATATAATTAAAAAATTTTAAAGAAAGGAATATGAGTTCTGGGACAGACTACCTAGATTGGTCTAATGGTTTCACCCCTTAGTACCTTTTGGCAAGGTATCCAAACTCTCTGTGTTTCAGTTTACTCATGTGTAAAGTGGGGATAACACCTCATAGAGGCTGTTGTAAGCATTAAATGGGTGAATGTGTGTAAAGGGCTTAGCATGGTATTGGTCTCATAGTAATTGTTAAATAAATGCTAGATGTAGTTATTTTATCATCATCATAGTCTTGGCTTTCCTTCTAAAGGCAGAAAGAAGTATATAGCTAAGATCTTTTATCTAATCCATAAAGTAATTGTTGATGAGGTAGGAGAGATGTGAGTTCATGGCTCAATTAAAATGTACATGCTTTGGCTCTCAAAAACACAGTTCCCAAGGGAGAGCTCCATCAAGAACTTTAACCCAACATTCCAGAGGCCAACAGGTAATGCAGAAACATCACAAAATAAAACATGGCCATTTGCTGCTAAATTAAAAATCATGAATGAAGGATTTGGATGTTGACACTGTCCTTTTTAGGTAATGAAGTTGAGAAGTTTTATGAGTTCTTAATAGTGAGCCTATTTTATATGCACTGGTAGTTTCTCCCCAAATTCCTGAAACAAAAAGGCTTTGTACTTACCAGATAACCACTCATTTATGGTCAAAGAGGAGATTCACAGGCTAACATACAGTCCAGAAGCTATGCCAAGTCCAACACTGCGTGTACATCTGGCCTCTCAGATGCTTGCAGAAACAAAGGAGGCCTCACTATGAATTCAATTAGAACATCAATGCTTAACCTGCCAGAGCCACAAAATGACAATGCCCTTCATGGACAACTCTGGCTTTTATCATTTTCATTACCATCTCTCAGTTGGCAGTTTCTTAAAGCACGGCTAGTCTGAACATTTGTGTGACATTTTTCATAGGAAAAGCCAAAACATTTATTTCCTGTACAGCACAAAGGGAAACACTGTCTGGTCCATGTGAATAAAGGAGAGATTGATAAATTTTCACTCATATTCACTGAAATCTGAAACTATACATAACTGACTACAAACTGATATATCAACCTAAAAGCACAAAACAGCTGCAAACTGGTAACTTTATTTAATCAAAAGGGATCAACTATAATTGTAAAATATTAAGGCAAAAAAAGATTTTCAGGTTATCAACTATTTAAAGCAGAGAAAACCTAGCAAAGAGTATAAGCTTGTTCTTATATGAAAACAAAGGTACCCAGTATTAAGACATTGTATCCTACATTGATTTTTCCAACGAATCAAAGGTTATTCAGTTTCTAAATTTACAACTTTGAAACCTATGGAAATATTTTTCAAATAATTTAAAATAATTCTCAGGTTTCTTATACAGAATAAACAGAACATTTTTACACTTGATCTTAGCCAAAAGGCCGAGAAGCAATATAAACAGAACATTTTTGATGGTGATAGGCTGACACCAATTGGAACATCAATTACCATAAAACAATGTACTTTTCAGTTGCTTAGGTAAGCTGTACTATGCCCCTTGCCCTATACCAAACAGAGGTTTATGTAACCTGGTGATGGAGGAGGGGGAGAAATTGAGTTTGACATGGAGGTTTGGGCAATTTTCACTCAAGAAATGACATTTAGGCCGGGCGCGGTGGCTCACGCCTGTAATCCTAGCACTCTGGGAGGCCGAGGCGGGTGGATTGCTCAAGGTCAGGAGTTTGAAACCAGCCTGAGCAAGAGCAAGACCCCGCCTCTATTAAAAATAGAAAGAAATTAATTGGCCAACTAAAAATATAGGGAAAAAATTAGCCGGGCATGGTGGCGCATGCCTGTAGTCCCAGCTACTCGGGAGGCTGAGGCAGAAGGATCGCTTGAGCCCAGGAGTTTGAGATTGCTGTGAGCTAGGCTGATGCCACGGCACTCACTCTAGCCTGGGCAACAGAGCGAGATTCTGTCTCAAAAAAAAAAAAAAAAAAAAAAAGAAAAACAAATGACATTTGAGGTTTCCTTTGGAAGTTATTCTCCCTTCCCTCAAAGTCCCTTTTTGTACAATAACTGTGCATTTACAGCTTAGTGTTTTTTATCTGTTGTAGGTCAGAAAACCAAATAACTAAGCTTGTTAGAAATATAGGTGAATTGGCCAGGGGTGGCTCATGCCTGTAATCCAACACTTTGGGAGGCTGAGGTGGGAAAATTGTTTGAGGCCAGGAGTTCAAAATCAGTCTGGGTAACATAGCAAGACCCCATCTCTACAAAAAAAATTATAAAAATTTAGCCAGGCATGGTGATGTATGCCTGTAGTTCCAGCTACTTAGGAGGCTGAGGTGGGAGGATCACTTGAGTCCAGGTGTTTGAGGCTGCAGTGAGTTATGATCATGCCACTGTACTCCAGCCTCAGTGACAGGGTAAGACCCTGCCTCTACCAAAATAAATAAATAAATAAATGAATAAATAAATAAATAAAGAGAGGGAGAGAGAGAAATATAGGGAAGATGATATAAACAGGCTCCGCTTGAGGATATGTAGTATTCTTCACTGAATTAAAATGCATGAGCTTTCACTCTGTTGCTATGAAAGTCTTGGATGATAATAAATGAGACGCCAGGCCTACAGATGATATGCAGTCAATCCTTTAAGATAGGTTGATATGTTTTACAGACCAGACTAATATTAGGTGAAAATATCCTGGCTTTTGAGAAAGAATGGAATACTTTTTAATACATTCTAATTGAACACAAAGCCTCTGAACCTTACGTGTGATTCATACACCCCTAGGAAATTCTTCTCCAGAAGATAAATCAGAGGGAGACATGCACAGGAATCTCACTGATACACTAAATATCAAAGAAAATACGTATTTATTAATACATCCAATTAAGACCCTGCAAAAAGGATAATTTAAATTGCATAGCAATGACTAACTCCCAGTAAAAACATAAGGCTCAAGACTTCTGGTTTCATCTCAGACCTGTAGAGAGTCAGAAAAAAGAAATTCCCATCTTTACAAGAAGAAAAAGGCAGAACAGGCAGCAAATTAACAATTTTTCATGAACCATCAGAGAAATGAGTCACAGGACAAATGGCCAATTCAAAGAGAGAGAGGCACCTGCAGGGAGACATAGGACAGAACATTTGCTTACCTGTGGCAGAAGCCACAGTAGGAACATTAAACTAGAAATTCTGATGAATCGCAGGAAGCCATGTGGGCACTATTATGAGAGTATGAAGTTCCTGGGGGCTATAGTCACAGGGGTTCCCATCCTTTTGCAAGCTTTTTCTTAAGGAACTCAACTAGGCTCACACAGGGAAGAAGCGGGGCAGGGAACCTGTAGAAAGCTCCCCGAGTGGTGCTCTCTAGGTCCCTGGTGCTTAGTACCTTGGTTTCCTTACTGAACAAAAGGCTTCATCCGCACGGGAAGGATATCAAGTGAGGGCAATGGTGTAATTTCACTACTGCTGGGGAAGGGAAAAGCACTCAGCCTCAGCCGTCCTGTGTTACCCAAGGGACAAAAAGCTTTAATCCATAGGAGGCAGAAACTCAATGACAAAGACTGAGAACATCAGAGGATACTTGCGGCAGGAAGATAAGGGAATAGGGGGCAGAGGCAAAAAGGTTCTCCTGTGAAGACCACCTCCTCCATCCCCACACACAAGACCACTATGCACTCAAAAGACTAAGACCTAATTAGAGGATTAGAGAATGCTGCCCCTTCCTTATACCCTACAACCATGCTAAAGCCTCCAGTGATAATAACAGTGGCTAATAGCTGGAAGAAATTCTGTCCTCAGAATTTCTCTGAGGACAAGCACAAAAGACCCTAAGCCAAGAGAGGAGATAAAAACAAGGTCACTAGAGGGATTTCAGGCCTATGGTGCCTATAGCAATAACAAGTTTCAAACACCCTGATACATTGCTGGTGGGACAGAAAAATGACAATGGCTCTCTTAGCCTAGGAATTCTGCAACCAGTGGTAAACAGGCAGCACTCTTTTCCACACTGGCCCAGTTATAGCAGAGGACTGCTAAAACAGAAGATTTAAATAAGATTCAGTGTTTCACAATACCAAAAAAGTCCAAGATACAATAGAAAATCACTCATCATACTAAGAACCGGGAATGAGAAGAGACAATCAACAGGCACCAACACTGAGATCACTAAAATGCTAGAATTATCTGACACGGATTTTAAAGCATCCATAATAAAAATGTTTCAACAAGACATTACAAACACTTTTTATTTATTTATTTTTTATTTCAGTATATGATAGGGGTACAAATGTTTAGGTTACTTGTGTTGCCTCCCCTCCCCCCGGAGTCAGAGCTTCAAGTGTGTCCATCCCTCAGATGGTGCACATCGCACTCATTATGTATGTATATACCCATCCCCTCTCCCCCCATCTGTCTGACACCCGATAAATGTTATTCCTATATGTCCACTTAGGTGTTGAACAGTTAATACCAGTTTGCTGGTGAGTACATGTGGTGCTTATTTTTCCATTCTTGGGATACTTCACTTAGTAGAATGCATTCCAGCTCTATCCAGGAAAATACAAGAGGTGCTATATCATCATTGTTTCTTATAGCTGAATAGTACTCCATGGTATACATATACCACATTTTATTAATCCACTCATGTATTGATGGACATTTGGGTTGTTTCCAAATCTTTGCAATTGTGAATTGTGCTGCTACAAACATTCAAGTGCAGGTGTCTTTTTTATAGAGTATCTTTTGACAAACACTTTTAAAACAAAAAAATATATAGTCTGATCAAAAAAAGAGAGGCTATAAAAAATAACCAAATGGAAATTTAAGAATGGAATTATACAATTACTAAAATAACTCATATGTGATAGGCTCAATAGAATAATGGAATTAACCAGTAGAAGAAAAGAACCAGTGAACAAGAGAAATTACTCAATCTGATTGACAGAAAGAATACAGACTGAAAAACAAAAGAGCCTGAGACACCTGTGGGAAAATAACAAAAGATCTAACATTCATGTACCTGAAGTCCCAAAAGGAGAGAAGAAAGGAAGAGCTGAAAAAATATTTGAAGAAATAACAGCTGAAAATTTCCCAAACTTGATGGAAGATATAAATCTACAGATTAAAGATGCTAACCAGACCCCAAACAGGATAAACCAAAAGAAATCTATGCCCAGGTACATCATGATCTAACTTTTAAAAACTAAAGACAAAGAAAAGTCTTGAAAGCAACTGGGAAAGAAACGACTGATTATCTAGAGGGTAACAACTACCTAAAGGAGAGAAGATTTCTCATTAGAAACCATGGAGACCAGAACGAAGCAGCACAACATTTTTCAAGTGCTGAAAGAAAAGTGCTAGCAAATCAGAATTCTCTATCAAGTGAAAATATCTTTTGGGAATGAAGGTGAAATCAAGACATTCACTGATGAAGGAAAACAAAGACGTTATCATCAGCAGATCTACCCTATAAGAATGTCTAAAGGAAGTTCTTCAAACAGAAAAAAATGAACAAAAAAGAAAAATTGGAACATCAGGAAAAAAGAAAGAGAATAAATATGAGTAAATAGACTATCCTTCTCTTGAGTTTTCTAAATAAAGTTTGATGTTTGAGGCAACTATTGTAACATTGTCTAATGTGGTTCTCAACATATATAGAGAAAATATTTAAGACAATTATAAAGGTGGGAGGGAATAAAAAGACAGAAGTGGTGGTAAGGATTCTATGCTTCACTGTAAGTGGCAAAATGTAGAGATCAGTAGAGTAAGTTATGTATGTAAAAGATAATATCAACAGCAACCACTAAAAATCTATACACTCAAAATTAGTACAGATAAATCAACATGGAATTCAAAAAAACTGTTCAAGTAACCCACAGAAAGATAGAAAATAAAACAGAAACAACAATAAAACCCCAGAGGGAACAAATAGAAAACAAACCATAAAATGGCAGACCCAGGCCAAATCATACCAAAAGTTATATTCAAGAAATGGTTTAAATATACCAATTAGAATATAGAGATTGACAGAGTAAATTTTGAAAAATGACCTAATTCTATATCATTGATGAAAAACTCACTTCAAATATAATCATATATATAGACTGAAGGTAGAAAGATGGAAAAGTAAACCATACAAACACGAATCAAAAGAAAGTGAGAAACTATATTAATATTAAATAGTATAGATTTGAGAGCAAATAAAATTACCAAAGACAAAGAGGGACACTATATTATGATAAAAGGGTCAATCTGCCAAGCAGGCATAGCAATCCTAGTAAGTATGCACCTAACAACAGAGCTTCAAAATACATAAAGCAAAACTCATAGAACTGGGAGGAGAAACAGACAAATCCACAACTACAGCTGGAGACTTCTACTGTCCTCTCTGAACAATTGCTAAAACTACTAGGTAGCAAATAAGTGAGGAAACATAAGAACCTGATCAACCAATACGATTCCAAAATAGCAGAACACAGTAAGCCTTCCATATCCACTGGTTCAAGGAACCATGGATAGAAAATATCAGGGAAAAAAACCCAATATTACAACTATTTACATAGCATTTACATTGTATTAGGTATTATAAGTAACCTAAAGATCATTTAAAATATATGGGAGGATGTACATAGGTCATATGCAAACACCACACCATTTTGTATAAGGATTTGAGTATCTATGGATTTTGGTATCCCTGGGGGCATCGTGAAACCAATCCCCCCCCAGATACCAAAACAACTGTACACATGTTTTTCAAGAGCCCATGGAACATTCACCAAGATAAACCACATCCTGGGCCATGAAGCAAATCTTGACAAATGCAAAAGGACTGAAATCATATAGACTATGTTCTCTAACGAAAGTAGACACAAACTAGAAATCAATAATGGAAAGACAGCAGGAAAGTCTCCAAACACTTGGGAATGAAACAACACACTTCTAAATAATCCATGGGTCAAAGAAGTCGTCTTAAGGGAAATAAAAAAATACACAAAAATTAAACATATCAATATTAATGGGATGTAGCTAAAACAGTGTTTAAAGGGAAATTTATAGCATTAAAATTCTTATATTAGAAAAAAGAAAAACCTTAAATTAACAACCTAAGCACCCACCTCAAGAATCTAGAAAAAGAATAAAATAACCCAAAGCAAGAAGAAGGAAGAGAATAATAAAAATAAGAGCAGAAATCAATGGAATTGAAAAGAGAAAACTAATAGAGATGATTTCACTGATTTACAGAACAATCTGAATACAATAAATTATGTAATATTAGATTATAACCCGAAGTATGAAATAAACAAACATGAGTCCATATTGATATAAATAACTTTTAAAATGGAGGCAAAGAGACAATTTTCCTTATAGAATATTATGAAATAATAAACGTTAACAACTAATGCTTTCTTTCAGGAGGTGAAGCTTAATGCCTGGCCGACCAACATCACACCCTTAATGGTAGGCCAGGTTTAGTGACTCGTTTCCAAAAGAAGAGAATAGGAAAAGGGAATAATGGTAACTTTACAATGGGGAAACCTCATAAATATTATCTTAGCCAAATGATAAGCCCCCTGATATAATGTGATGAGAAGGAGTCAGACACAGTGGCTCACGCCTGTAATCCCAGAGATTTGAGAGGCTGAGGATTGCTTGTGGCCAGGAGTTCAAGACCAGCCTGAGCAACACAGTGAGATTCTGTCTCTACAAACTGAAAAAAAAATTAGCTGGTGTGGTAGTGCATGCCTGTAGTCCCAGCTACTTGGGAGTCGAGGCGGGAGGATCACTTGAGCCTAGAAGTTCGAGGCTGCAGTGAGCTAGATCATGCCGCCACACTCCAGTCTGGATGACAGAGTGAGACTCTCTCTAAAAAACTAAAATAAAAATGTGATGATAAGGGCATTTCATCTCTGTTTTATTCTTCCCCCAAACTATAAATTCCATCTAATCATAAGACATGCATCACACAAACACAGATTATGTGATCTGTTCTATTAACATACCGGTTAATAAAATAGGATTCTGGGTGAATAAAAACTTGAATTTCAACTTTGCTCTTATTTTTATCCCTAGGCAAGTAACTTAACTTCTCTGAACCTCATCACCTGCAAATAGAACATAAAAGTACCTACTTGATAGTGCTATTGGGGGAACGAAACAAGAATATATTATTTCCCCAATGTGCTTGATAATAAAAATCACCTGAGTCACCTTTTAAAAACCAGAGCCCAGGAACCTTCCTTGGAAATATTAATTTACTAATGTCACAGGGTGGGGTGAGTCTGGAATTAGTATTTTTGATAAACTTCCAATGATAGTCTCCTAATCGCTGAAGTTTGGGAAACAAATTATTAATATCTAATGTAAAGTTTTGGTATATAAAACTTCAATAAATAGTAGCTATGAGAGGTAAGTATGATAATGTCCATGTTATGTTAACAAAACAAATTATTTCAGAGAGATGAAATAAGCCAGCAAAGCAGAACACAGAATGAAGCTCTTCTAATGCCAAGGCTAGCTCTGTCCTACAATATCACCAGGTTCTCCCTTTTATAATAGAATATGAAATATAAATGAAAAAAGTTTGCTTCTAGTAGCCCAGGTCCCTATCCCTTGAAACAAAAGACCACTATTCCCACTGACCTGGAGGCAATAGGCCTCAAGACCCAAAGCCCTCAAATTGCTTTATATCCTAGGACTAGTTGTCCTCCTAAAGGGGTAGGTAGCAAGGTTTCATTCTCACCATTTCATAGTCAAAGCCTCCTTTGGATAGAAGGAAAACTCTTTCCATCCCTGTTTATGTGTATTATATTCCCTAACTTTTTCTGTATGAAAAACACATAAATACACTCTGATATTCTACTGTGCTCAGAAAGAGCCATGGCAAAAGAAGGAAATGAAAAGTGACTTCTGATAAAGGTAGAAATGCTCTCTGGTAAGCCCCAATGAGTCACTCCCTTTCTACAAGGGCAGGTGGAACCTGTGACTTGCTTCTGAACAATATAATATGGCAAACATGATGGGATGTCACTCCCTTGATTAGGTCACATTATATGGCAAACATAATGGGGTTGACTATATTTTGCTATATAAGACTCCAATTTAGCAAGGTGCAGGGAAAGACTCCCCCTCTCTTGGCTCTAAAAAAGTAAGCTACTATGTTGGAAAGGACCTATGGAGAAGGCCATGTGGCAAGGAACTTAAGAGTAGCTCTCTGCCAAAAGCCAGCAAGAACACAGGAACTCAGTCCTTTAGCTCGAAGGAGATGAATTCTACCATCAATCTGAATGAGCTTGAAAGCAAATTCTTCCCTAGTTGAGCCTCCAGATGAGAAGACATCCCCAGTCAGTATAGTGATTGCAGTCTCGAAAGACCCTGAACAGAGAACCTAGTCATGCCATGCCCTGCCCAGACTCCTGACCCACAGAAATTGAGATAATAAATATGTGCTGCTTTAAACCATTAATTTTGTAAGAACTTGTAATGCAGCAACAGATAACCAATATATTCTCTTTTCCTTTACAGCTAAGGAAGTCTACTCATAGAAGTGAAAACACATAAAGTTAGTATCTCATCATTTAATTATCACACAGGAAAGTCTGTAGGATCCACTAAACCATTACCAAGTCCAAGTGCAACTCTGGCACTTTGCTGCCCTTGGGGTAGAAGACAACCAGCTTCACAAGGAGAGATCCATTCTTCCTGGGCCAGCAGTACTCCAAAGGCTGCAAGGACCCATCACAGCCCACAGCTCAGATGATCTCTAACCTAGTCCTTCTCTTCTCCATCTACAACCTCCTCACCTATCTCTTCCTGTACTATCTCCCACCTGCCAACTTAGCTCTTTCCAATCATAACCCAGGAGATTTCTGGGTCCTTCCCAATCCCCCATGTCACACTCTATTTAACTTCCTAGTTAAGGAAAGAATATTTTAAAGCCAGTCACTTAAGTGTCATTACCAAAATGAAATCACAGTGTGAAGACTGTTGTTTTCCTAAAGGGAAAAGAAAATGGAATCTTTTTTGGAAACAAATTCATCAGAAAACAAGCCTATCCATTGGCACATACTTTACTCTTCACATCTTCTTTAGATTCTGGGTATTGTTGGTATGTAAGCAGGAGGCAGTTATCTATTTTTTTTTTACAGTTGTCTTAGTCCAGTTAGTGTTGCTATAAAGCAATACTTGAGGCTGGGTAATTTTTAAAGAGAAGAGGTTTATTTACCTCATGGTTCTGCTGGCTGGAAGGTTCAAGACTGAGCTTCTGGTGAGGACCTCAAGCTGTTTCCACTCACAGTGGAAGGCAAAAGGGAAGTGATGTGTGCAGAGATCACATGGCAACAGAGGAAGTGAGAGAGAACGAGAGAGCGAGAGTGAGAGCGAGAGCGAGAGAGAGAGAGAGAGAGAAAGAGCGAGAGAGAAAGAGAGAGAGAGCGCGAGCGAGAGGGCGTGTGTGTATGTGTGTGTGTGTGTGTTGGGGGAGGGAATGTGCCCGGTTTTTTTAAACAACCAGCACTCCTGGGAACTAACAGAGTGAGAAACTCACTAACCACGCCCCAAGAGGGCATTAATCTATTCATGAGGTATCCATCCCCATGATCCTTAGGTCCCCACCTCCAACGTTGAGATCAAATTTCAACATGAAGTTTGGGGCAATAAACATCCAAACTATAGCATAAGTCTAATAATTGAATATCTAATCTCACCTCAGCAGATTTCTTGTGTTCACTTCGAATTTTTGACTTGATCCTATACATTGAGCCAGAAGTAAAAGAAGTAGAAGGACCTGCAAAAGATAATTAGAAAAAAATATTGAGATATATTACACACTAATATAATTAAATGTCATAAAACTAAATGTCATCCAAGAGAATATGAAAGATATGATGGAGAAGACCACAGAGATTTCATACCACTGAAGAAAACAGTCAAACTGCACCCAAGAGAGCCTCATAATGGAGTTTAATGACATTTATAGGTGATGTCCCAGAGTGCAAAAGGTTCAACAATGCTAAGGCTGAGAAGATTCGATTTGGTGTAATCACGCCCCATGTTTTGGAATAACACAATTCATCTTCCACCTGGAGAAAAAATATCTGCAAAAACAACTGGAAAAACTAGAAATGTAGAGCCAGTAATCTGTGTATGCTTCAGCATTTCCCCAAAAGCTACTGTTAATAAGGTCACTGACTTTTATAAGTGATAATCGACCCATGGTCAAACATTTAGTACTTGAGCTACAGTTAGAATCAGGGCCTACAATTTATGCTGTCATACTTTTCTTCCTTTCTAGAGAAGGTCTGTTAAAGCATTACTAGATTTAGCTTTTGTTGTTTAGGTAAATGAAAGGTGAAAAACAAAATGTTATATGCCCCACAAAACCAATTCTTCCACCTAATTTATCTATCTCTAATGAAATTTAAATGAGTAAGAAAAATGATACCCTGAGTTTTCCTTCCCAGAAACATTATTTTTTAACCATCAAAGAAGCATGAAATGGCTTATCCTCAAGTTAAAGAAGAAATCTTCAAGGGGTATAGATACAAAGGTACCAGCTGCCAGCTGGTTCTACTCACTCTCATCTGAACTGTCACTGCTGCTGAGGCGCCTATGGCGTTTCATCCTGGGAAACAGAACAACACTGAATAAAACAGTCAGCACACACCCATCCCACAAGGCAGTCAACACTGTCCCACAGATCCCAGAAGTAGCAGCAGGCAAATCACTCAAATCAAATGATTTCTTTCAAGAATATTCTCAAATGACCTAGAGTAACCAAATCCTGCAATACAAATTGTGTCAAAGATTGGGTGAGTCTACACAGCCTTAGGAGGAAGCCCAAGGCACAGAGGATGAGAGGTACAACATTGATCGGAGCCTCGGGTGTGGCCACGTGTCCACCGTTCACCAAAAAAAGAGAGGCAGCCACGGGGCCATCACCAGCCAGGGATCCCCAATAACGAAGGAGCAGGAAAGGAAAAAAATCAATTGTGAGGGCAGCACCATCAAGGACCAAGGTTGAAAGGCACGAGACATGGTTGGCTGAAAAAAGACCAAGCGAGGCATGTCCCACCTTTGAGCACAACCACACTGTTTTCTGCCTGCCCTTTCTCCCTCTCTCCCTCCCTCCCTGTCCCCATATCCCAAACAAGTAGCCTAATCTAAAATGATAACTATATATACACTGTAAGAAATGTTATAGAAAGCTCCTGTATTGTGAAAAGTGAATAATGCTTTGGACTAAAACTTCTAATGGCTCAAGTGTTATTCACTGAGTGTGGCCAATGACAGATAAAAAGGAGGCATCACCCTTCTGGGAACACAATAGCCACTAGAGTGTAAGAAAAAGGGAAGACACAGTTAAACACTTCAAGTCATAAAGGAAGTACTAAAAATGCAAACTAGAAAAGACAGTAACACAGCGACTGACATTCTTTTATGTGCCACAACATACAAAAATGCTACTAGGGGCTATCATAATTCCACAAAGAATAAAGGTCAAGGCTACTGCCTTCAAGCCACTTACAATCCACTGAGGAGGTGGAAATCCAAGTACAGGTCACTCTGAGAAATTATGAATAATAACAACAAAATTGTATGTTAAAAAGCTTACAGAGTTCCACTTTCGGCACGATAGTGTCAGGAGCTCCATAGATCTACTACCCAGTGAAAATTATTTCAATTAAAAAAAAGCTCACCATTTAAAGTATCTGGAAATAGTCCTAAAGGTATACAGCAAATGAATAAGCATTTATTCAAGAAAATGTACTAAAATATAGTAAGTAGAGTGGGAGTCTATGGTATTTGGACCTAAACGCATTCCCTCCATCTCCCCTCCCAATACAGATCTCATGCCAGACTGGTGTAGCCAAGAACACAGGGCTCCCTCTCCCTTAGCTCCCAGTTGCAAGCCTTTATTCCTAGGAGGATCAGGACATCAGCTACTCCTGCCCCCAGCTACCTGCTACTGAGGCTAAGTTCTAGGCAAGTGTGGCTAAGAGGTAGGGGGTCCTCCCTTCTTCCACCCAGTCCCCACTCAATGTGATGGAGGCTATACCCTGGGCTTGGTACCATCAAGAATACTGAGGCCTTAGCCGGGCGCGGTGGCTCACGCCTGTAATCCTAGCACTCTGGGAGGCTGAGGCGGGCGGATTGCTCAAGGTCAGGAGTTCAAAACCAGCCTGAGCAAGAGCAAGACCTCGTCTCTACTATAAATAAAAAGAAATTAATTGGCCTACTAAAAATATATAGAAAAAAAAATTAGCCGGGCATGGTGGCGCATGCCTGTAGTCCCAGCTACTCGGGAGGCTGAGGCAGTAGGATCACTTGAGCCCAGGAGTTTGAGGTTGCTGTGAGCTAGGCTGATGCCACGGCACTCACTCTAGCCCGGGCAGCAGAGTGAGACTCTGTCTAAAAAAAAAAAAAAAAAAAAAAGAATACTGAGGCCTTGACTGCTCTGGCCCCAGCTCATAAGTGGGGGTTCTATACCAGTAGAGGCAAAGCAGGGAGACCGGACGGAGGCTGCCACACAGAGGGACGCTCACCATTGTCCCCATCCTCTATACCAGAACTGTGGCTCAGAGATTTCCCAGGTAAAGAGTCAGGGCATAGAATAGAGGGCTCCAATTCTCTCCGCCAATGGAACTGACTTCACTTGCAACTGAGTATAGAGAAGTTCAAGCCTAGGCTGGCTAATATGATAGAGAGAACCAGAGAAGGAGAGCAGGGAGGAGTCTCCTGGTGTCAAAAGAAATCTCAAATACTGATCTCAGGAACTATCCTTTTAGAGGAGCCCTAATTTGATTGGATCAGTTTGTGGAGCAATTTATGCCCTAGGATGCTACAAAAAACAACAGAGCAATCAGCCAGCAATTAGTGGACCTTAACAGTTGGGTGTGGTCAGGGAAAGAGACAGCCAAAGAGAGCCCTGCCACAACTACTGCCATCCCAGGGTGACTGTGGGCATATCCAAGGTTGTGTCCTGAGGAGAGACATCAGAGGCTTCATACTGCAGGATGGGGGAAGGGTGGTTCAGTAAATAGACTTCAATAAATAATCCAGCCACTCACTAAAGAAGTAAACAAGCAAATAACAATAAAGAGCCCTGGGGGATGGAATAGTGCCCAGAGTTGCTACAATATATTTATCTAAATGCCCAGTTTTCAACAAAAAATTTTGAGATATGCAAAGAAACAGGAGAGTATAACTCATACACTAGCAAAAAAGTAACAGAAATTGCCTATGAGAGCAGCCAGATGTCAGATTTAATAGGCAAAGCCTTCAAATTAGCCATATAAATAAGTTAAGAAAACCACAATTAAAGAAAAATGGTATGATGACAATATCTTGTCAAATAGAGAATATCCATAAAGAAATAGAAACTATAAAAAAGAACAAATGGAAATTCTGGTGTTGAAAACTATGACTGAAATGAAAAATTCACTGAAGGGCCTAGACAGTAGATCTGAACTGGCCGAAAAAAGAATTAGTGAACTTGAAATAGTTCAATAGAAGCCAAAGAATAGAGAAAAAAGATGAAGAAAAATGAACAGAGCCTCAGAGAAATGTGGGACACCACTAAGTCCACCAACATATACATAATGGGAGTATGAGAAGGAGAAGAGAGAAAAGGAGCAGAAAAAAATATTAGAAAAACTTCCCAAATTTACCAAAAAACATTAATTTATATATCTGGGAAACTCAATGAACTCCATGCAGGATAAATGCAAAGAGATTCACAAACAGATACATCATAGTAAAATTGCTGAAAGCCAAAGACAAAGAGAAAATCTGGAAAGTAGCAGGTGAAAAAGACATCTCATCACTTATAAGAGAGCCCAAATAAGATTAAGAGCTAACTTCTTATTGGAAACAATGGAAGCTAGAAGACAGTGGGACAACATATTCAAAGTGCTCTCTGGTGATTGCATATATTTGTGAATATATTATAATAATTGAATTATATACTTAAGTGGGTGAACTGTATGGTATATGAATTATATTTCAATAAAGCTGTCATTTAAAACTATTAAGATAATAAGAAACCAGTAAAACTAATAAGAGTACAAGTACCAGGATCATTAAGCTTCTATTTGTCCTATTGTCAAAGTCAATTGAATATTTCTTTAAATAGAATGTTAGCCTCCCATTACATAAATGTGTGTTGCGGCTAGATTTGGCATCTTAGTGCAAAACTTAAGACATTAAAATACCCTTCTGAAATGCAAACAAAAACAACAATAATAGCAGCAACAACAAAATACTTCCTATCAGAAAGTAATGTATAAAGTCACAATGAATGTAGAAATTTAAACAGAAATAAAAGTAATATTTTCTAACTATTCCCTATTGAATGCATTACCTAGAGCAGCACTTCTTTTGTCTGATATCATAGGGATGTTCGCCATATTTAAACTTGCCAGATAAATGGCATGCCCAAACATTTAAAATCCTAACTATCATTACTGGGAGCTGTTCTAAAATCGAAGTAACAAATTACCAAGACATGCAGTGGCTTAAAATCACACAAATTTATTACCTTACAGTTTAGAGGGTCAGAAGTCTGACATAGGTCTCACTGAGATAAAATCAAGATGTCAGCAGGGCTGCATTCCTTTCTGGAGGCTCTAGGGGAGAATCCATTTCCTTGCCTATTACAGCTGCTAGAGGATATTCACACTTCCTGGATCTTGGCCATCTTCCTCCATCTTCATTGCTAGCAACAGTGCATCTCTCTGATCTGATCCTGATTCTGTCATCACATCTCATTCTCTGTCCCTTCTCTCCTGCTTCCCTTTTCCACTTTTAAGGACACTTGTGATTACACAGGGCCCACCTGTACAATCCAGGATAATATCCCTATTTTAAAGTCAGCTGATTAGCAGCCTTAAGTCCCCTTTGCCATGTAACCTAGCATATCCACAGGTTCTAGGGATTAGGACATGAACATCTTTGGAGGCTCATTATTCTGCCTACCACAACCTAATATATTTTTGCCTTATTAAAAGTGAATATACTCCCACACAAATATGCCCAGAATATTTTTGATAAAAGTAAAGTAATTAAATGAAGATAGCCTTTTCAACAAATGGTGCTAGAGAAATAAGCAAAAATAGAAAATAAACCTCAACATAAGTCTCCTATCTTACACAAAATTTAACTAAAAATGGATTACAGACTTAAATGTAAAATGTAAAACTATAAAACAGTTAGAAAAAGCACAAGAGAAAATATTCAAGATCTACAGCTAGGCAAAGAGTTCTTAGAATTGATACCCAAAACATGGTTTGGCAAAGAAAAATGTGACTTCATCAAAATTAAAAATGTTTGCTCTGGGCAGTATATATTCAGGGTAACTTACATCTACATTCCCAGGTTGCAGTCCTCAAACTTGGCCCAAATAAACTCTTTACTTATATTTTTTAGAAAACCAAAAACCAACCAAACAAAAAACATTTGCTCTAAGACAGACCCTGTTAAGAAGATGTAAAAATGGGTCTCAATAGGGGGAAGGAAATCTTCTAAAACTGATTTATGTGAATAGCTGTACAACTTGGTAAATTTACTAATAATCATTTAATTGTACACTTAAAATGGAGTAATGGCATGGTAT
>CAUYRT010055622.1:0-14836 GCA_963574885.1 Lepilemur ruficaudatus | reverse complement strand
TGATCCCCAGGGAATATGGCACCTTGCGTGGCAAAAGGGACTTTGCAGATGAAATTTAAGTAGGTATCTTGAGGCAGGGAGAGTATCGGAGGCTATCCGAGCGGGTTCCCCGGCAGTCTTGGGTCCTCGGGGGAGGGAGGCGGAGGGTCAGCGTCAGGGACGCAGCGTGCGGGAGGCCCAGCCCACTGCTGCGGCTCTGAGGGGGAAGGGGCCGCGGGCCCGGGGAAGTGGCGGCTTCGGGAAGCTGGACGAGGACAGGGAAGGGATTCTGTCCTGGGGCCTGCAGGAGGAGAGCAGTCCTGCCAACACCGCGATTTTTAGCCTGATAAGACCTACTTTGGACTTTTGACCTCTAGAACTATGAGATAATGAATCTGTGTTGTCTGAGGCCACTGAGTTTGGGGTCATTTGTTTCACGCTCTCCGTAACTTCCCACACTTTTGGTCTCGCCTTCCTGTGCCATCGGCAACCTCCTCCCATACTTCCGGTGCCGCCCTTTCCATGCTCTCAGAAACAGCCTTCCACGCTGGCGGTAGAACCCGCCCGTCGTCTCAGTAACGGCCCTGTGGTAGGGGTCACCCCATCCCACACTCCAGTCCACGTGGACTGGATGAAGTTTAACCCACGCCCAGCTCAGAACAGGGACCCTGGCTCGGGCCTGACCCATCGGGCCACGGTCCTCTTGGCTCTGGGGGTCGGCCCAGCCTGGCCGGCGCCAGCCTCACCTGGAACTTCTGCTGGAGCAGTTGGTTGAGCGGCTGGTTCCACGGGGTGCGTGGAGGTCTGGGGACACACGTGGAGCTGTTGGCGTCCCCGGTGTGACGACACCTGAGAGTGAAGCTGACCCTGAGGGCAGCACAGCTCTGAGAAGAGTAGAGACGGATTCCGACCTGCATCTTCCAGACACCTGGGTCCTGCCGGGGTGGGAGCAGCACCTGGTTTCCTCCAGCAGCCGGGTGAGCTGTGCTTCCGTGGCTTGCAGCTCAGAGATCCGGTGCAAGGGAGGCGCTGTCACCCAGGGCCCCGTCTGCAGGCCGCCCTCCTCCAGGCCGTGCGGAGCTCAGCTCCCCACATCATCGCCCCAAAGTGGCTTCAGTGAAGTCACTACCCGGGGAAAACCGCTCGCGCTCCTCAGCGCTTACAGCAGTGGGTTCGACTCCTCCCCGGGGAATCAGGTCCCCCTCGCTGGCCAGAGACAGACGTCCTGACTTTAGTTTCCATCGCCCCTTGTGCCCAGACAGATGGGCCCATGGCAGCATTCCATGTTCCATACATACCATTATAATGAATTATAATTTCTATTCATCCCATAAAAAATAAATGTAGGAAAGAGTAATTACAACCGTGTTGGCAGAGCAGCCGTGTGAGGGAGGGCTGGGCAGGCGGGAGAGCTGACTCGGGAATCCGGCTTCTTCCTGGAGAACGCACCCCCCCCAGGAATGCGTGGGCTCCCCAAGGCACCCAGGTGACATTCCGAAGGTGAAGTGTCTGCACATGAAGATCTGGAGGCATTAGTTGGCTCTGATGGTGTCTGTCGTAAAACACTCAGACGGTTGTCACTAAAATAGCTCAGGCCGATGCGAGGTTCGCTCTTTTCCCAGAGTGACTGGGGATCTCCAGGGCTTTGAAAAGATGAGGTGATGGTTAGACACACGGACGTATCATGAAAAGTGGGTGTTTTTTTGTTTGTTTGTTTTTACCGTGGAGGAAAGAAGAAAGCAAAAGGAAGGAAAACGTGGCGCGTGGAGGAGAGTCAGTTAATTCTGATTCCAGTCACCCGAAACCCGCGAGCGATCAGGCGCGGGTCAGCGGGAAGGTTTCTTTTTCCTTGTTAGAGATTGTTGAGCAGATGAACCGCGAGCCCGCGTCGGCTGCAGGAAACCTGGGCTGACTTCTGGAGGAGAACAGGTTGCTCTGAGGCCACCGCGTTCACGCACAGACGGGGCCAGGGGACAAGCACGGCTGCTGTTTCAGCGCCTCTCCTTAGTCGCCGTGTAGGTCTGACATATGACTCAAAGAATAGAGTGGCATGCCTCTAAAAGCTTTTTCTATCTGGAGTTCTTGCCAGTCCACACTGATGGTCTCCTCATTTCATGAAGTTTCAGTATGTGGACGCTTTTCCTCAAACGATTCTGTAATTTTAGACTTGTGGTGGCGGCATGATTCTGGAAAAAGCCCCGACAGTTGTCACGAGCGTGACTCATGTGAAGAGGAACTCTGAGTTCTCAGAAGGTTTTAGGGAGGAAGAGGAGGAGAAGGGAGGAAGAAAACAATGAGGGTTGCCGGTGAGTTCCCACCAGACGGGGTGCAGATCTCAGCCGCACCGCTGGCGCCGGAGCTTGGTCCCATCTCGTAAGCACAGTCACCGGTTGAGCTTGGAGGAGGAGACGTGATGAGTTTGGCACGCGGTGGGGTGATGATTAGGGTGTGCTCTTGGGATCCACACCTGCACACGAGGAGGAGGAGGAGGAGGAGGAGGAGTCCTGTCCTCGTCCTGCACTGGAGGCCACCCAGCACCCCCGCTGCTCAGGGGCGCTCTGGAGCTAACGCAGCCCATGAAAGTCCCCTGTGGGCGCTGAGAGGGCGGGGCCTTTACACCTCTGCATCCACCTGTCGTTAGTTTGGGCTGCCCAGGAAGGCGTGTGACCCAGGAAGCTCTGTGCGTCTGAGGTAGTCCTTGCGGGGC
Organism: Lepilemur ruficaudatus; assembly: GCA_963574885.1. Classification (NCBI taxonomy): domain Eukaryota; kingdom Metazoa; phylum Chordata; class Mammalia; order Primates; family Lepilemuridae; genus Lepilemur; species Lepilemur ruficaudatus. Next base: position 12,150 of record CAUYRT010055622.1, on the reverse strand, counting down.
TGACGGCCCACCTGCCGCAGCGCCCCGCGGCTTTCGGGAGGGTGAGCCAGCAGCTCTTGTCATGCCCACCCAGCCTCTCTCAGCTCCCAGCTTTCACCCTGTAAGACCCAGATGGTATTTCAGCCTCTCAGGGGCCCCATGGGATTGAACGAGAGATTCCGGATAAAGCACTTGGCACAATGCCAGGCACACAGTAAATGTCGGTGGCTGTGAATAAAAGTGATAACTATTATTGTTTATTACTACTAGCTATAACTACTCTCACTATATTATAGGATGCTTTGCGGATGTGTAAGCATACACAATGTCATGAACCACTAGGGCCAGGGAATTAGCTGTTGTGTCCAGTTTGCAGGTGAGAGTCATAGACTCATCGAGGTTGAGCACATGGCCACGGCCCGAGATGACGCCGGAAGCCAAGAGTTGGGATCACCAGTCTGTTTGGGAAATTTCACGGTGGTCCTGTCTTGCAGGCATCGTTTGAGATGGTGTTGAGTAGTCTCCTGACTTTTCCTGGTCCTGCTGGAAGGACGTTTGCCGGGTAGAGCAGACGGTGCCAGAGACCCCTCCTTCGTCTCGAGGGCACACTGGGTGTTGCTGAGCACCGTCCCCGTGGCGGGGCCCAGCCCCACCAGCTGCAGCGTGAGTGACGCATGACTTCATATGCACAGGGTCTACACAACCGTTCGGTGAGCGTCCAGAAACTCAAATGTTGCCAGGTTCAGCGAAGGATGAGCCGCGGTTCAGTGGTTGCTTTTTACACTCAGCGCCAGTGTCAGAAGCACATACATAATTTAAAAGCTATATATTTTCAATTATTGTGAGCTTCCCAAACAGGAGACTTTTTTTTTTTTTTTGGTGAATGTTAAATGTAACCAGGTGATCATTAAAATCTTTTCTGTGTTGACATTTCCTTCAGCTCTGAAACTAAGTTAAATTTTCTTAGTAGTAAATGAGATCTCTTGGGAAAAGTGTTTCAAAAAAATAAAAAAAAAGAAAGGGGGAAAAAAAAGATTTAAGCAGTTTTTCCAGTAGAGAAAAAAAAAAAGACCGTAAGGTGGGGAGGGAAGAGAAATAGGTTTCAATTTTACTACTTGTTTTGGAATCAAAGTGATGGCCAATATCCCACTGAGATCAAAATTATTCCAAGCTGGGGGGAATCAGGATGGAGAATGTGTGTTTCTGTGAAATGTGGCGACATCATGATCTCACTAATGCACACTAATATCGAGCCACCATACATAACCATAAGCATTGGGCGGTGTTATCTAAAGTGTCAGATGTATATTCTGATATGATCTCATTATTACAAAATTAATTCGGATCCTTGCAGACTGTTTTCAAATGCCTTCCAGAAATAACAAAACTGACAGCCTGATAAATCATATTTCAGTAGCACCTCAGTGAAAAGTCAGAAGAAATCAGTTTGATCTTTGTAGATGAATAGTTCAACGTTCAAACTCCTTCCAGCCTTTGGATTCGATGTCTGTAAAAATATCACACAACAATGGGTGATGCTGAGACGTGTCAGGACTCGCAGTTCCCTGGTTGGAATAATTGATTTCTCATTAAACTCTTGTAGGGACGATTTTTGTTTCTTTCAAGTCAAATTTCAACCCCCGCACCTGACTTTCCAAAACTCTTCTTAAAGTGTCTATAAAACTGAGAAAGTTTAATTCATTTTCAACTTAGAAAACTAGAAACCCCCTTAAACATTACGAATGATATCCAAGGGCAAGTCCCTAGCTGTCCCCAGAGAGTGACTGGCCTTGGCGAGCTGGTCCCTGTGGTGCTGTTTTGTGGGTCCAGATGAGAAGGGGGGTTGCTCATGAACCTCTCCTGGTGGGAGCTGCATCTCCACAGCACCTGGCAGCCATGCACACCTGCACCCAATGCAGGTGTCAGGATGAATATCAGTGGGTGTCCAAGTGGCAGATCTTCACACCGTTTATTTCCCGCCCCCGCTTTTTTTTTGAGACAGAGTCTCACTCTGTTGCCCGGGCTAGAGTGCCGTGGCGTCAGCCTAGCTCACAGCAACCTCAAACTCCTGGGATCAGGCGATCCTTCTGCCTCAGCCTCCTGAGTAGCTGGGACTACAGGCATGCGCCACCATACCTGGCTAATTTTTTATATACATATTTTTAGTTGTCCAGCTAATTTCTTTCTATATTTTTTTTTAGTAGAGATGGGGTCTCACTCTTGCTCAGGCTGGTCTCGAACTCCTGAGCTCAAATGATCCACTGGCCTCGGCCTCCCAGAGTGCTAGGATTATTATTCCCCTTTTTATCCAGGTCTTTTGGTGATCAAAATAGCTGACTGGCTTTATCCAAACAACTTGTCCACTCTCAGTATATCCTATATAACTGTTTTTCTGTCTATGCCATGCTAGAAATCTCTGATACACTGTGCTGTATTATGGCTGAGAGGCCAGGCTGCCTCGGTTAGAATTCCCTCATCTGTGAAGCGCAGTTATGAACAGAATCTACCTCTCTGGGCTACGATGGAGACGAAATGAATCCATGCCTACAAATGGGCTAGAACTGTGCCTGGCCCACAGTGGGTGTTTAACTTGCAAAAGCTCTTTTTTGTTGTTATCGTAATCATTAGAGTGTGCAGTTCCGTGTTTCTTATTTTAAAAAAAAGTGTTGTGGGTACATAATAGTTGTCTTTATAGGGCACGTGTAATGTTTTGATATGGGCATACATTGTGAGTTAGTCAAATCAGGGTAACTGGAGTATCTGTCACCTCTGTATTTATCATTGCTGTGTGTTAGGAACATTCCAATTCTATTTTAGTTACTTGAAAGTCTACCCTAACTTATTGTTGATTATAGTCACTTCATTGTGCTATCAAATATTGTTCATTCTAGCTATCCAAATATTTTTGCACCCATTAACTATCTCCACCTTATCCCCCAGATCCCACTACCCTTCCCGACCTCTGGTAACCATCCTTCTACTCTCTGTCCCCACGAAATCAGTTGTTTCAATATTTAGCTCCCACATGTGAGTGGGAACATGCAAGGTTTGTCTTTCTGTGCTTGTCTTATTTCTCTTAATGGAATGTTCTCCAGTTCCATCCATGTTGTTGCAAATGGCAGATTTCATTTTTTCTTTTTTTGTGGCTATATAATATTCCATTGCATGTGTGTACCACGATTTCTTTATCCATTTATCCCTGGATGGACACTTAGGTTGATTCCAGATCTTGGCTACTGTGAATAGTGCTGCAACGAACATGGGAGTGCAGATACCTTTTCCATATACTGAATTCCCCTCCTTTGGATATATGCCCCTCGGTAGGATTGCTGGGTCACATGGTAGCTCTATTTTCAGTTTTTGAGGAACATCCATCCTGTTCTCCACAGTGGCTGCACTAATTTACATTCCCACCAGCAGTGTACTAGCGTTCCCCTTTCCCCACATCCTCACCAGCATTCATTCCTGCCTGTCCTTTTGATAAAAGCCATTTTAACTGGGGTGAGATATTATCTCATTGTAGTTTTGATTTGCATTTCTCAGATGACTCAGGATGTTGAGCATTTTATCATACACCTGTTGGCCATTTGTATGTCTTCTTTTGGGAAATGTCTATTCAGATCGTTTGCCCTTTTTTAAATCAGATTATTTGATTTTTTTCCTATTGAGTTGTTGGAGCTCCTTATATATTCTAGTTATTAATCTCTCGTCAGATGGGTAATTTTCAAATATTTTCTCCCATTCTGCGGGTTGTCTCTTCACTTCGTTGATTGTTTCCTTTGTTGTGCAGAAGCTTATTAGCTTGATGTGATCCCGTGTATCTAATTTTGCTTTGGTTTCCTGTCCTGTGCTTTGGGGGCTATTACTCAAGAAATTGCTGCCCAGACCAATGTCCTGGGGTGTTTTCTTTTAGTTTCATGGTTTAAGATCTTAGATTCAGGTCTTAGATTTATTTTGATTTGATTTTTGCACATGGCAAGAGATAAGGGGCTGGTTTCATTCTTCTGCACATGGATGTGCGGTTTTTCCAGCACCATTTATTGAAGAGACTGTCGTTCCCCCACTGTATTTTTGTGGCCCTTTTGTCGAAGATAAATTCACTATACATGTGTGGATTTACTTCTGGATTCTCTAATTTGTTCTATTGGTCTATGTGTCTCTTTTTATGCCTGTACCATGTTGTTTTGGTTACTATGGCTCTGTAATATAATTTGAAGTCAAGTGATGTGATTCCTCCAGTTTTTTCTTTTTGCTAAGAATGGCTTTGGCTATTCTGGGTATTTTGTGGTTCCATATAAATTTTAGGGTTGTTTTTACTATTCCTGTGAAGAATGTCATTTGTATTTTGATGGGGATTGCATTGAATGTGTAGATTGCTTTGGGTAGTATGGACATTTAAATAATATTGATTCTTGCAATCTATGAGCATGGAATATCTTTCCCTTTTTTTGTGACCCCTTCAATTTCTTTCATCAATGTTTTATAGTTTTCATTATAGAGATCTTTCACTTCTTTGGTTAAGTTTATTCTTAGGTATTTTATTTTATTTGTAGCTATTATAAATGAGATTATTTTCTTGTTTTGTTTTTCAGATTGTTTACTGTTGGCATGTAGAAATGCTAGTGACTTTTTATGTTGATTTTGTATCCTGCAACTTTACTGAATTTGTTTATCCATTCTAATAGTTGTTTTGTGTGTGTGTGGGGGGGGGGTGGTGTTTAGGATTCTCTAGATATAAGATCATATTGTCTGCAAACAAGGATAATTGGACTTCTTCCTTTCCAATCTGGATGCCTTTTATTTCTTTCTCTTGTCTGATTTCTCTAGCTAGAATTTCCAGTACTTTTTGAACAACAGTCGTGAAAGTGGGCATCCTTGCCTGGTTCCATATCTTAGAGGAAAGGTTTCAGTGTGATAGTAGCTGTGGGCTGGTCATAGATGGCTTTTATTGTGTTGAGGTAAGTTCTTCTATAGCCAGTTTCTTGAGAGTTTTTATCATGAAGGGATGTTTAATTTTATTAATTGAAATGCTCATATGGTTTTTATCCTTCATTCTGTTGATAGATATGATGTAACACAATGATTTGTATATGTTGGACAATCCTTGCATCCCTGGGATGAATCTTACTTGACCATGATGTATAATCTTTTCAATGTATTGTTGAATTTGGTTTGATAGTATTTTATTGAGGATTTTTGCATCTATGTTCATCAGAGATATTGACTTACAGTTTTCCTTTTTTGTTGTATCTGTCTGGTTTTAGTATCAGGGTGACATAGGCCTCATAGGATGAGTTTCAAAGTATTTTCTCCTCCTTGATTTTTTGGTATAGTTTAGGTAGGATTGGTATTAGATCTTTGAATGCTTGGTAGAATTCAACAGTGAAGCCATTGGATCCTGGGTTTTTTCTTTGATGGGAGACTTTTTATTACTGCTTCAATCTCATTACTTGTTATTGGTTTACTCAGGTTTTCAATGTTTTCCTGGTTTAATCTTGGTAGGTTGTATTTATCAGTTCTAATAGTTTCATCAATTAGAAATTTATCTGTTTCTTCTAGGTTTTCCAATTTATTGGCATACAGTTGCTCATGGTAGTCTGGAATGATCCTTGGTTTTCTGCAGTATCAGTTGTGAAGTCTCCTTTCTCATATCTAATTTCATTTATTTGGGTCGTCTTTCTTTTTTCCTTAGTTAGTCTAGCTAAAGGTGTGTCAATTTTATTTATCTTTTCAAAAAACCAACCTTTTGTTTCGTTGATTTTTTTTTAATTTTTTTGTTTCAATTTCATTTCTTTCTGCTCTGATCTTTATTTCTTTTCTCCTACTAATTTTGGGATTAGTTTGCTCTTGTTTTTCTAGTTTTGTAAGATGCATCATTAGGTTATTTATTTGAAACTTTTCTACTTTTCAGATGTAGGCACTTATTACTATAAATTTTCCTCTTATTACTGCTTTTGCTGTATCCTGTAGGTTTTGTTTGATATGTTGTGTTTTCATTTTCATCTGTTTTGAGAAATTTTAAAAATTCCTTCTTAATCTCTTCATTGACCCACTGGTAATTCAGGAGCACATTGTTAAATTTTCATGTGTTTGTATAGTTTCCAATTTTCATCATGTTTTTGATTTCTAGTTTTATTCCATCATGGTAAGAGAAAATATTTGGTATGATTTCAATTTTTTTTGAATTTTCAAAAACTTATTTTGTGGCTTAACATATGGTCTATCCTCGAGAATAATCCATGAACTGAGCAGAAGAACATGAATTCTGCTGCTGCTGGATGAAACGTTCTATAAATATCTATTATGTCCATTTGATCTATAGTGCAGGTTAAGTCCAATGTTTCTTTGTTGATTTTCTGTCTGGATGATGTGTCCGCTGAAAGTGGAGTGTTGCAGTGTCCAATGACTATTGGATTGGGATGTATCTCTCTCTTTACCTCTGATAATATTTGCTTTTTATATCTGGGTCCTCTAGTGTCAGGTGCATATATATTTAAAATCATATCCTCTTGCTGAATTGACCCCTTTATCATTATATAATGACCTTCTTTGTCTCTTATTCCAATTTTTGTCTTGAAATCTATTTTATCTGATAGAAGTATAGCTACTCCTGCTCTTTTTTGGTGTTCATTTTTATTTTCAGTTTATGTGTGTCCTTATAGGTAAAGTTGGTTTCCTGCGGACAACATATAGTTGGCTCTTGGTTTTTATCCATTCAGCCACTCTGTATCTTTTGATTGGAGAGTTTAGTCCATTCACATTCAATGTTGTTATTGATAGGTAAAGACCCGCTACTGCTGTGTTATTATTTGATTTCTGGTTGTTTTGTGGTCCTCTTCCTTCCTTCCTTCCTTCCTTCCTATCTTCCTTTGTTAAACGTGATTTTCTCTGGTAGTATGTTTTAATTTCTTGATTTTTATTATTTGTCTATATGTTGTAGGATTTTTGATTTGAGGTTACCATGAGGCTTGCAAAAAACATTTTATAACCAATTATTTTAAACAAATGACAAGTCTGCTTACAAACAAACAAATAAGGAAACAGAAATCTAGCATCCTACACTTAACTTCATCTCCCCTCTGCCGCTTTTTGACTTTTGTTGTTTCCATCTATATCTTTCTATCTCAAAAACTTATTGTAGTTATTTTTTATGTTTGCCTTTTAGTCTACCTACTCAAGATGTAAGTGGTTTATACACCATAATTATAGCAATAGAGTATTCTGTGTTTGTGTCCTTACTGTTACCACTGAGTTATGTAACTTCAGATGATTTCTTACTGTTCATTAATATCCTTTTCTTTCAGATTGAAGAACTCCTTTCAGCATTTCTTATGGCACAAATCTGGTGTTGATGAAATCACTCAGGCTTTGTTTGTCTGGGAAAGTCTTTATTTCTCCTTCATGTTTGAAGGATATTTTTGAAGAATATAGTATTCTAGGTTTAAGGTTTTTTCCATTTTGCACTTTGAACGTGTCATGCCGCTCTCTACTGGCCTGTAAGATTTCCACTGAAAAGTTTGCTACCCCACATATTAGAGCTCCTTTGTATGCAATTTTTTTTCTTTTTTCTTGCTTCTTTTGGGACATTTTCTTTATCAGCAACATTTGGGAGCCTGATTATTAAATGCCTGGAGGTAGCCTTCTTTGGGTTAAATCTGCTTGGTGTTTCTATGACCTTCTTGTACCTGAATATTGATATCTTTCTCTAGGTTGGAAAGTTCTGTGATACTGTTTCTTTCAGGAAACTGTCTACCCCAGTCTCTCTGTCTACCTCCTCTTTAAGGACAACTCTTAGATTTGCAATTTTGAGGCTATTTTCTAGATCTTGTAGGTGTTATTAATTCTTTTTTTCTTTCCTGACTGTATGTTTTCAAATAGCCTGTCTTCAAGCTCACTAATTCTTTCTTCTGCTTAGTCAATTCTGCCATTGAGAGACTCTGATGCATTTCTCAGTTTGTCAACTGAATTCTTGAGCTCCAGAATTTCTGCTTGATTTGTTTTTATTATTTTAATCTCTGTAAAATTTCTCTGACAAGCTTCTGGTTTCATTCTCTTTGTTGTCTTGAAGTTCACTGAGCTTCTTCAGGACAGCTATTTTGAATTCTTTGTCTGAAGGGCCACATATCTCCATCACTCCAGCATTGGTCACTGAGGCCTTATTTAGTTCATTTGGTGAGGTCACGTTTTCCTGAATGTTCTTGATGCTTGTGGCTATTTGTCAATGTCTGGGCATTGAAGAGTTAGGTATTTATTTTAATCATCACAGCCTGGGTTTGTTTGAACTCATCCTTATTAAGGAGGCTTTCCAGATATTTAAAGGGAATTGAGTGTTGTGATCTAGGTCTTTGGTCACTGCACCCTCCTGGTGGTACTGCATTAGTGAATTTGGTTAAGATATGGGAGAATTTCTTGGAATACCAGGCAGACTCTCTCACTCTCTGTGCTGGGATGGAGTGGGGTGAGGACTGATGTGGGCACTCCCTCAGGGCCACCAGCACCAGGTCACCTCCAAAGCCAGCCCAGTCTTACCCAAAGCCCATGGGTGCCTGTTGCCTGGCTACCTCTGATGTTTATTCAAAGCCCACGGTTTCTTTAGTCAGAAGGTAGTGAATTATGCCAGGACTGGGTTTTTCCCTTCAGGGCAGCATGTTTTCTTCTGGCCCAAGGCGGGTTCAGAAATGCCATCCAGGAACTAAGGCCTGGCTGTATGCCTAAGGTCCATGAGCTTTAGTCAGCATTGAGGACAAGCTAATGACCAGCAAGGGGAATCCCATTGCCAAGTGGATTTGTGAATCCAGAGGCTCCCAGTATCTTCAGGTGAGGCACAGTGTTTGCTCTCACTATTTTTATAGACATTGCTGTTAATTTTATTATTTTATCCTGTTGTTAATGTGATCTTTTTCCATTGTGTCATCTCATTGGTTAATACTGGTGTAAGGTATGACTGTTGACACATGCAACAAAGTTCATGCCTACCTTCCTAAATGCTCAGCTAATGATTGCACTAGTTTTAGGATTCATTTCTAAAAAAGTAAACGTATCTACGTATCTCTGATATTTATACCTTCGGCATTGTTCTTGTTTAGTGCGTTAACTAGCATCGCCAGGAGTAGGTGATGTCATAGTGTGGACAGAGGGATCCTTGTGTTCTTACTGGCATTACCCAACCTGACAGTCCCTAAATGATAGGTGCAGTTCTAGACTGTATCTTGAGATAGATATTTTTTAACAAATTAAATAAGTCTAATTCTCTTGCTGTTTCACTGAATGCTCTCATCAGAAATGGATATCTGATTTTGTCAAGTCTTTTTTTGTATTTATCACAATTCCAGCTCTGCTCTCCTCTAGCCTTTAACGATTTATATCAGTACGATTATCATAGATATCTTGTAGATATGATTCCATATCTGAAAGTGGTCACTGTGTTTTTCACACATTTTAATACTTAATGGAACTAATGGATATTTTGTAAATGTATTTTGCATTTTTGCTCATAAGTGAGATTCCACCAAATTTCCCTTTTCTTGCTCTGTCATTATCCTGTTTTAGTTTCAGGGTCGTTCTAACCTTGTAAAATTAATTGGAAATATGTTTGTACATTTTGCATTTTCATGAACAAAGAAATTATATGCTTCTCAGAGGTTTGATAGCACTCACTTGCAGTTCCCTGTGATATTTTTAGAAATGAGAAATGGATAAAGTTATGGTTATGTGGGGTGAGATACATCAGTGGGTTTGGGGGCCTTTCTGTGTTCCCTCGTTATTTGCAGACAGTCTCTGGTTCTGTCTGTGCACAGGGGCAGGTGGTCCTGAAGCCGCCACTGGGTAGCGGGATACTTAGTGCCTGTCTAGCAGAGTCCCCCGAGGGCACCATGATGATGAGACACAGCGACTGCCCTCGGGGAGCCAACGGTCTATTGGGAAATCAAGTTCCAGGGAAGAGAAAGCAGGAAAGCCAGAGCAAGAAAACGAGGCTTCACCCAGCTGGAGCCTGCAGAACTGGTGTCAGCTGGAGACTTGGGGTGCCGCTCCTGAAGGTGGTGGCCAAAAGGAGAGGGGAACAGAGTGTCGTGGGAGAGGCTTTGCTTCCTCGGCAATTTTGGTTGCTAGTTTTCCTGGGACTGAGTGTGGATGTCCTGTTGTTCCTGTTCATATGTCGGGCTCTTCCCTCAAACTTCAATTGCCTCATCTTAGCCTGGGCAGATTCCCCTGAGGACAGGGACAGGTCTTTGCTAAATTACACTGAGGTTTGGCTGGAGAATTGGTTGCTATGGACTCGGATTCATTAAATATTAGGACTCTAGGAAGGTCCCCTAGAGGCACTGAGTGACAAGCTCTTCATTTAGAAAGGTAAGTCCAGAGAGACAGGATGGCCTCACCTAGCCCAGTGAGTTAGAGGCAGATCCTGGCCTCGAACCCAGTGTTGGGTTTGAATCTCCATCCTTTCCCCTTGGAGTTTATGATGATGCATTAAAACGATGCTTATTTCTTTTGAAGTTGTTTTTATCGTTTTGTTTTTGTTTTGCATTGAAGGGTCTTTTTAACTAGGGCTCTAAACAAACACATTTGGAAAATCACAGGATACTTTTCCCAGGGTCATTTCCTAGCCTGCTTTCCTTATTTACATATTTACTGATATTTTAACTCCCTACCTCTCGGCTGGTTTCCTTGGCATGTGGGCAGTAACTGATGTACTGTCTTCAACTCGATGAGTTTTCTCCCTTCTATCTCAGGGAACTGACGTGCACTTTCTAACTTTGCCTGTTCCTGCTGCCGTGACCTTTAGCAGCCATTTGTGACCTTGCTGAGAACTGCTCAGGCGGGAAGAGCGGTGCACGCTCAGACTACCCTAATTGCACAATTGAACCTGTAGACATCCTGGTCATACCAGCTAAACATTGCAGGGGTGTGCTGAGAAAGAGGAGTAAAGTCCCTGTTGTGTCTCCCGCTCCTCCTTGGGGGCATTCTTTACCCTTGGAGAGTTGGTATATTTTGTAGAGTTTATCCATGAATTCGTATACATATGGGCATGTACACACACATACTTTTTTTTTTTTTTGTACATTAGCAGGCATTGAGGTGATGTCTTTCTTTGGTTCTTTAATAGCATGGTGGTACTAAAGGTCAGTGAATATCTTCTGGGAGCAATTTTGACCCCACCCAGGGAATACTTGGCAATGTTTGGGGACAATTTTGATTGTCACAATTGGGGGTGCTACTGGATCCAGTGGGCGGAGGCCGGGGATGCTGCTACACGTTCTTTAGTGCAAGACGGTCCCCACCACAGAGGCTGATCCAGCAGTGCTGAGAGTAGGAAACCCTGGGGTGGCTCCATCTTCTCTCCCTGGGGACAATGGTGCCCGTGGGGTGGGTCCTAGGCAGAAAGGCTCCCACGAGCGTTCAGGTGGGACCTCAGCATTAGGGCTACATGTCCTACCACAGTGGGCCTCCAGGAGCATCGTTCTTTGTGATGTCAGAAGCGAAGTATCCGGAGAGGTCGAGCTCTTTGCTGGACTCGGACTCAGACACACACATTGCCGCGGCCTTCCACACAGAGGCACGTTCTGTTCCTTGGACTTCCGTTCCCGTGCTTGTGCAGAACATTCCTACTCTTCTTCCAAGCCTTTCCTTAACTTGTTCTCTCTGAAGCCCTCCCTAAGTCCCAGGCAGTGCGGGTGTTCTCTCTCTCTCTCTCTGTGTGTGTTCCAGGTGTGCAGCGCCTCCGAGCGAGGGAGGGCACGGCCGCGTGAGAGATGGACCCAGGGCCAGTCCCGCCCACTGTATTATGCCCAGTGTTTAGCACAGAGCGTGGCACACCTGCACACAGAAAACCTCTGTTCACTGAGCGAGTGAAGGCACGTGTCGGCATTTACCGCACCAAGCTGTTATTTAAATGTGCCCGTGTCTTCCTCACCACACTGAGACTTCATCATGGACCGGGGCTGCTCTCTGTTTTTATGCCCCAGTGTCTCGCACGATACCCGGCACATCGCAGCATGAAGAAGGAAAGAGTGTGGCTGATTGGCTAAGTGCATGAATGAATGAAGTGTAGCCAAGTGCATGAATGAAGTGTAGCCAAGTGCATGAATGAAGTGTAGCCAAGTGCATGAATGAATGAAGTGTAGCCAAGTGCATGAATGAATGCAGTGTAGCCAAGTGCATGAATGAATG